>CAXIWS010000690.1:0-97364 GCA_964036195.1 Sphaerolaimus hirsutus | reverse complement strand
AGAAGCACAAAAAATAATGTGCAGATCAGTACCTTTAAAAGTACAATTTTGGAAAAACTGTAGATTTTTAAAGGTACAAAAGCTGAAAAAGCTTGTAGGTCGGTACTTTTGAAATTACAGGATCTGTATTTTGCCATTTTTTGACCCCCCTGATATCTCAAGATTGAATTTTGCACCCCCACATATTATATATTTTTTGAAGCACATTTTTATGGGGATGCCAAAAATGGTCCTAACTCAAATTTAAAAAAATTTGTAGATCGGTATTGTTATAAGCACACCCTTCATATTAACACTTACCGTATTTCCTCGAAATACCCCCCCCCTCGTTTGACCCCCCCCCCCCCCTCTCGCGACCACACTATGAAACAATCACCCCCCCCCTCGAAATACCCCCCCCCCCCCCAAATTGAGTGTAAAGGGAACGTACATGACAATAACTGTAGTTTGTGTTCTGTGTACTGCAGTTTTTACATTTGTTTTTACTTTGTTTGTTTTGTTTGTAAAAAAGTTTTTACATTTGCCACTTTCTGGTATTCTGCTTGTTACATTTCACTTTTCATACTTGCGTTAAGGTTTGCCCTATTTCTCTATTCTGAAACCGGTATTTTTGGTCTTTATGCATTTTTACCTCATGAAATCTGTTCCCGCATGTGTATTTACCAACCTCGCGTGATTTTCTTTTATTCTGTTAGACAGTTATTTCGGTATGTACCCTTGACGTGCGTCGCCAATTGTGGTAAAAGTTTAAATGAAATGATCTGAAATGAAAAAACACGTTAAAACAATGTCGGTGTCACGTTAGAACAGTGTTTTTACCATCTACATACTAATATTAGTGTACAGAACCTTATAAATGGCGGTTTTTGTTGCATTTTTCGACGTCTGCGTACGTTTCAGACGACAATTTCGTACTTGGTTTTCAAAAAAATTTCTTGTGAAATAATAACCCCCCCTCGAAATACCCCCCCTCGTTTAAACCCCCCCCCCCTCTCGGGACCACTATGAAACAATCACCCCCGGGGGGTATTTCGAGGAAATACGGTAACCAAAATCGGTGGGTTTTTACATTTATACTTACACTTACACTTTCAAAAAAAAATTATGCTTTGTTACACTTTCACAGATGAAATACCTGGGTACTGGGAAAGCGGAAAGAATGTGTTGCACATGGCTCTGTGATATGCTGTTGTGAAAGCATAAAAAAGTAGCATAATGAAGCAGAATAATAGACAAAAATAACTGTGTGTGGTTGCAGTTATGTGCTGTAAAAATGAACTTATTGGTGGTTGTGTGCCAACTGGTCTGTGTCAACTCAGACTTCAGGTTCACACGTAGCATTGAAAAAATATCTGGAAGATGTATATTTTTTCCACGATTTTCAAGAGAGATATTATTAAATTTTTCTGATTGAGAAAATCTCTCTATATTTGTCCATTTTAACACCTTGAAATTCATATTTGACAGCTTGAAATGTTCTGAAGGGTTCCATTTTGAATTGTGTTAAGTTGAAAAAACACATACGGTGCTTAAAATCTACCCATGGTTCAAACGGGGCAGGCCTGATACGCACACGCGCCCGATACGCACATATGCCCGTTTTTTTCACTTGAAACTTTTTCAAGTGATTTTCAGATATGAGTAAAGTGAAAAAAGTTGCGCAATGACATTAGTGAACTTGTTTCACTTCACTCATATCTGAAAATCACTTGAAAATGTGTCAAGTGAAAAAAAAACAGTGAAAAATAGCCATTTTTCACTGTTTTTCATTTGACACATTTTCAAGTGATTTTCAGATATGAGTGAAGTGAAAAAAGTTCACTAATGTCATTGCGCAATTTTTTTTCACTTTACTCATATCTGAAAATCACTTGAAAAAGTGTCAAGTGAAAAAAACGGGCATATGTGCGTATCGGGCGCGTGTGCGTATCAGTGCACGCCCGTTCAAACACCTTGAAATATCGATAATCTATGTATTTAAGGTAAATACAAGTAAAATCATCTTTGATTTCTGGAAATTTAGAAGGGAGCATTATGAATACCTACATACCCCGGAGGACAATGCATAATTACTCAGTACTCGAGTATTTTTGAGTAAAAGTAAATACCGTATTTGCTTGAATAATCCCCCTGGGGGGTTATTATTTCGTCAGACATTTTTGAGGGGGAACTATTCGAGGGGGGAATTATTCAAGGGGGGAAACTATTCAAGCAAATACGGTACACATAAACAAGCGTGCATTTAGCTAACCTTGAGCATGGTGCGCGCGATGGACACGCGTTGGTTCTCGCCGCCCGACAGCTTCACGCCGCGCTCGCCCACCACGCTCTCATAGCCTGCGCTGTGCTAGCTCGCCCATGCACGTGCACTTGTGTTTCAAATGAGTACTCTCGAGAAATGAGTACCAGCATTACATCCCCTGCCAAATTCAAGCCAACATTAAAGTACGTGCACTTCAAGTTTAACAGCAATGTCATCCACAAGTGAGCAATGTCCATCGCTAAGGACGAAATAACCAATAGAGGTTAACCAGCGGAAAGCCGGAGTATGCTGTGGTGCATTTCTGCACTGTGCGCCGCCTGCTGCACCTCCGCGTTGCTGGCGTTCAAGTGCCCGTACTGGATGTTGTACCTGCGATCCATAGTTGTCAAACGTATTTACGTTTACTCTATACATACATATACTCGAGTACTAAATATGTTTACAATTTCTCCAAAGAATACTTGTATTCAGGTACTCGGCATTGAAAGCACGCGAGTACAGAAAACGTATTTCAGATAGATTTTCCAAGGCATAAAGGAGCGTTTTCAAGGCATTTCCATGCTGCTTCCCAAAGGAGGTTTTAATGTTTGAAATGCGTGCCTAAGAAAAGCGCACCTGACGGTGTCGTTGAAGAGCACGGTGTCCTGCGGCACGACGCCGATGTGCCTGCGGAGGCTGTGCGCCTGCACGCGCGTGATGTCCTGCCCGTCCACCAGGATCGTGCCCCCGCTCGCGTCGTAGAACCTGAACAGCAGTCTGAGCAACGTGCTCTTGCCGCTGCCGGTCGGCCCCACCTGCGGCAACGTGCAGCGCATTCTTACGACAACTTGTTTCTTGTTAGGCCTTATCTGATCAGTATTAAAGTGAGCTGCATCAACCAGTGAGATGATTGCATATGCAAGGAAAAAATACATTATTACATTATTACTCATAAAGGTGTTAAAAAGTGTATGCAACATTGCTATCAAATAGCTAAAAATGCATAATTGTGTTCTAAACTTCAAAGGGAACCATGCACTCAAAAGTATTTAGAACACGCAAATCGATGACATAATTTGCACAGTTAATACTAGTTTTCAAAAAAAAAAAAAAAGTAAATACATGAACAAACAATTGCCAGTGATGTTCCCGGAAGCACAGAGAATGAGATATCTCTTAGCAGTGGACGCTCTGGGTCATAGTGAAAGTTCACATTGCAAAACTCAACTGTACCATCTTTCAATTTGAATGGTTTTGCATCAATTGCATCCAAAACCTGCATTTGGTATAATTCATGTTACATATTTGACATGTAAACCTGCCACAATCAGAACAATAAAGCAGAGTTGTGCAAATACTGGTATTTTTGGAAAACGTAAACGTAAACGTAAATACCTTTTCCAAATAAAAAGTATAAATACTAAAACGTAAGGTATTTTTTAAATACCAAGGAATACGTAAAAAAAAACGTAAACGTAAAAAATTTACACACCATATTTGCCATTGTGCTTTGGAATATACCATTATTTTCAGCTTCAGGTGGGTCAATCATTCCATCTGCACCACTTTCTGTAGTAAGTGTGGCTAAATCCAATTAACGCTGGTCATTCTGGGGGAGTCCCAGACCCTGTAAAATGCCTTGTAAAATGTCAAATGGCATGCAAAGTGTCTAAAGTCTTGCAAAGTGCCCTGGAAGGTGGCAAATCTTTGCCATTTTGCTGGGCATTTTACATGAGTTTTGACATTTGCACGAAATTTTACATTTTACAGGGCATCCTACAGAGTCTGGGATTGGCACCAGAGCTTGCACTCACCCTGCCAGTTTCGAAAAATGCACTACTCACAGTTGTTGCAAGTGGCTTCGTCGGAATTCATCACAAAAAATTTATAAACGCAATGCTCCAGAAACAAACAAAAAGGTTTTTGTGTTCAGCTTTTGAACACATTTATGAATATGTACCCAGTATTCCATGTGTAAGTGCAAGCGTGCAGTCACTTTTTTCATACACTACATTTTTGTATGTATACATGTTATGTTTATGCGGCTGCAGGTGGTGCACCCCATTTGAACATGTGCACATGTGAACGATCACAAGTTTTTTTACGTTTTCCCTAGTACCCGGGTATTTTGGTCAGGAAAACGTAACAAAACGTAATGGTATTTTTGGAAAATGTAAACGTAAACGTAAGTACAAATACCCGAATAACCGGGTATTTTGGGTAAACGTAAATACGTTTTTCCAACTCTGCAATAAAGCTGTATTTGTGTTGTGCATGTAAACTGCTGTCGGCTCATGTTCAGCACCGATTTTTTACTTTCTTACAAGAGTCATGGGGGGTAATTAGGCGTACGGGGTCCCTAGCGACTCACTACAGTGTGGGTCGCTGAACATGCACAAAAAATTGTGCAATTTTTGCTGTTCGCGTCAAGTTCAGCACAAACATGGTCCCCCCAACTGCGGACCTCATAACTCCAGCTGTGGGGGGCGTATCACGCTGAAAAATTGTGGGGGTGTAGTCAACACCCCCACCCACTATACCACAACGGGTGGGGTTCGGCGACCCACTACAGTGTGTGTCGCCAAACTGCAAAAAAATTGACGCGAATTTTTTCCGCGTCAAGTCCGGCACCTATTTTTGTGCCAGTCTGACTCACGTTTGGCATTCATATAAATGGGTACGAAATCTTTGATTGAAGGTTTTAGAAGAATAAAAATTCAAAATAACATTCCCAATCCTGATCCCGAAAATTCAATGTGGTTTGAACCCTACTACACCCATCACCCATCCCCTTCCCACCCGATCCTCTATATTTACGTTTTTTATGTAGGTAATATCCAGCCAAAGTTGTTCCACAAATTTCCAGTGTTGAATGACCACTCTCAATGTATTAGCCTTTTCTTATAACATCATTCAGGCACTATTCCCAGCTTCACTTGAAATCATGGACATTTGATGAAAAGCAATATAACTCGGCTAATATTGATCCGAAAGAAAAACTCAAATTCAATTTAAAGCTGGCCGATATTACCGTATTACCTCAAAATACCCCCATGGGGGTTTATTATTTCACAAGCAAAATTTGATGGGTGGTTAATGCGAGGGGGCGGTTTATTTGAGGAGGCGGTTTATGCGAGGAGGGGGTTTATTCGAGGGGGGAGGTTTATTTCATCATTTTGAAGCCGGAATTAGAGCTCAGCGTCGATTCGACGTGAAATGACGACGTGCAATGACGTCATGAAATGAATTACACGAGTGTGGATCATGCTACGGGTCTACAATTTTCTAAGGATAATATATGAATCAATACCTTAATCGTGTCCAATACTGAGTGTTATCAGCCACAACTAGAGCGAATTGAAAAATTCAATTTTTATCATTCCACGTCATCATTTTACATCAAGGAACAACTTGACATTTCACATCAGACTATTGCAAGCAAGCAATTAATTTCACGACGTCATTTCACGTCGTCATTTCACGTCGAATCGACGCTGAGCTCTAATTCCGGCTTGAAGAGGGGATATTTCGAGGGGGGGGTCATTATTTCCCCAGCCCATTTTGAGGGGGGGGTTAATTCGAGGGGGGTTAATTCAAGGGATCGATAATTCGAGGTAATACAGTAACTTTATTGTTAGGCCAAAGGTTCCTTTTTCTTTTTTACAAGGAATGATAGAATTTTGCATTACCTGTACTTTTTCATCCAGGAAGTCAAACATGTCCTCTACATCAGCCAGCCCTTGTTGCAACTGTCTGCATTTGGGCAACATGGTATTAGTACTAGTTTTACATATGTACTTTTATTTTTGAGTTTGCAATTCTTAGACTGTTCTTCTCCTAAAAATCTCCTATTAAGCACTTTTTAAAAAGATTTTCTTGGCTCATAATCATAATATTTGGTGAAATTTAGTGAGATTGGTTTACCTTAATTTATTTAAAAGGATTATCACTTCACAAAATTGACAGTGAAGGTAAGCCGTAGCTACAGGGAAACTCATGAAGAAACTCACACATAAATCAGACTAAAGATATTGAATGGTGTGTAGAGCTGCTGTAGGAATATAAAAAATAGTACATAGGTGCCAATTGTGAAGCCATACATGCGATGGATCGCAAAGTAGACACAAAGCATGGCACCTCCCAGAAGACCAAGTGCCATCACAAGTGCTTGCGTACTTTGCATTGCAACAAAGTAATTGTTGGAATGACGTTCCCATTTCTGTGATATTGAAAAATAAAGCTAAAATTACTAAAATGAAAAATTACTTTGAATTCAAAAAGTACAAAAATAGAATTTGAACCTGATATTCTTCAATGGCGCTCTTATTTCGTTTCCTTTCCCACTCATCATTGCCAAAATATTTAACCTGCGCAGGACTGCAGTGATAAAACTTTACCTTGAACGATGGTCAACCAAAATTAAAATTTCAAAAAAGATCTAAGAAATTAAAATTTTAAATTTTTTTTAGACTTCTAGAATTTTAAGTTCCACTGTGGCAAAGGGCCCACACACGCTAATTGACATTCGTTTTGATGTATCGATAATGTCAATTCAGAGTCAACTGCCAATTTCGTGATTGACGCGGTGACACTTTTAGTTGAAAACGTGCACAATAATTTTGTGTCAACTAGCATTTTTGTGTAGTAGACATTTTGTGTGGTAGTGTTTGAGTCAACTAAAGTGTACGCGTGCGTTTTAGTGTGCACGCGTTCGCGAAAAAGCGGACGCGTTCATTTTTCTGCGCACGCGTCTGCAAAAATACTAATATGTGCATAAGTTTCTGCGCAGTATGCCAATTTAATTGCTAAATGTAAATCGTTGAAAAACTGAAGTAGATCTTGTGTTTAAAAGTACATATGAAAAGTTTGCTTTATTAATTTTGTAGTATTTTATAAGTTTAATATGTGATTTTTTGTGATATTCCTCATGTATTTTCCTTTTTGTTTATATTTCCATGTATATATTTTAAAGTCATTTTAAATTACATTTTTATAGATCAGTTCACAAAGTTGCAAGATGAAATAAAGTAAAATTTTACAACATTTAAATGGATCAAGAGACTGAAACTGATTTTTAAAATGCAAGTTATTGCAAACTGTCAAACCTGTAAATTACGTAATATGTATCAAGGGAATGAAATCACGGGGGGGGGGGGGGTTATTTTTTTGTCAGAAATTTTCATATGGATTGTAGTAAATTGTGGGCATTTGCTTACCCAAAACAGGTAATAAATGTGGCCCAACAGGATATATTTGGACAAAAAATGTAGATAGCTACACACTAGTATCTACGTGTATCTGGGATGCAAATTAGCAGTAATAAATACATAGTATGTAATTGACTTACTATGGTAGCTTGATGGTTCATTCATCCACACACTTTGCCTTTTCAGTTGTCATTAAACATTTTAAATAATGCATAAGAAGCATAAAAATTGGCAAATAAACCTACACAAAATACCAATGTGTCATGACAAATGTCAACTGAAGTTAAGTTGACAATGTTTGGACATACAGACATATTATGTAAAAGTTATAATTTAATTGACATTTTTAGGTGTGGTGTCAACTGCAGTTGCAATGGTTCAAGAATGGAAAATGTCTACTGAGGGTATCAAAAATGTCAACTGACTGAAAAGTGTACGCTGCAAACGTTTTTTCACCCAAATTTTGTGTGCAGTTGACGCAAGTTTGTTGCGAACTATTTCAATTGAGAAAAACGTGCTAAAATATGCGAATTTTGAGCAGTTGACACAGCACTCGCCGACTTACTAAAAGTAACTTAATTAATGCAGTTTGTATGCAAATTTTATGAAATTAAAGGTGCTGTAAGAGAAAAATATGATGCACATTTTTCCTAAGAGAACTTTTCATGTGCAAAGTCTCCAAAATCAAATTAGAATTTTTTTTCTGAAATCTAAAAAGTTCAATTGACATTGGGTTTTTAGTATACAATGGATGCGAACTCATAGTTGACACAGGTTAAATGTAAATTTTTTCAACTGGAAATTTGTTTTAGGGATAAATGTGTATAGAAAAGTACTTTTATGCATGCAAATTCAATATGTTTCATGTGCAGGCAGTGGGACTCAATTACAAAGGACATTATTTGATAATTATGTTGATTGTGTCTGCTGATTTGAAGGTCCAGTACATGGATATCAGTGCTCCTGGTGTACAGTCTGATTCGGGTGTTTTGCTGACATCAACTTTTGGGCAAGACCTGATGTGAATTGACTTTAATTGTACTTATTATATCAATATATCTTATTTTACCCTTATTCAGTTGACAAATTAGTTTGTGCTTTATGTTGTTTTCTATCATTCAGAAATGGCTCATTGTTATTTCCCCTACATGCGCTACTCCCTGGCAGTGACCCTACGATCACACCAACTACATCCCCAGCTGCTTTTTGGGTGTCCAAGGGTTTTTGTTGAGCTGCTGGTGTTTGGTGCCATATGTTGTTAAAACTAGCATGGCCAACAGGCACTTCAATACAAGGTGACTGCTCAATTTTGTTTTGTTGGTGTAATGGGTGTTGTTAACTTTTTTCATACACATTTGGACTTACATTGCTGTTTCAGTTGACAAAGTTTCAGTTGAATAACTGAAATACTGAATAACTGAACTATACAAAAATGAAAAATTTTGTATCAAATTGATTTCTACTGATATACTTAACTCGACTTATATACTTTGTTTTCAGGTTGTCTCGTGTTCGGAGTACTGTTGAATCCATCTTGGTATGCTGGCTGCTCGCTGGCAAATTTTGCTCGGCACCATCTGCATGGAACCGGACCGCGTCAGCAGGATGGTGATGGCGTTGTGCATGCTGCACAACTGGCTACAAGTGATGCGCGGCACCACAATTGATGATCACTTCAACAAGGATGGTGATGAAAGGGAGCCGCTGCAGGGCGTGATTGCTCACCATTCACTTCGTGGCTGCAATGTGAGACTTACATTTTACTCTGCATTTCTTGTTAAATTTTACTTTTTATAAATAATGTCAACTGCTGCTGCAGCTTGGTTGGCGTGCCACGGTCGACAATATGATCAACTAAGAGCCAGCTGACCAGCGTGCTGCTGAAACCATTTGCCAGATGAGGGAGTGCGCAAGAAGATCAAGGAGTGGATGAAAGAGGGTGATGGCAGAGTGCCATGTATAAACTGGCGCAATTGCTGAATTGACATTTTTGAATTTCAAAATGATATCAAGTATTCTAAATGTCAGTAGAAACAAATTCAGTTGACACATTTGATGTATTTGTTGATGTCAATTCAGCAATATTTTTGGCAATTTACAAATTTAATTTTAAAAATTCAAAAACACTTACATTTCATCAAATTTTTGGTGGAGCATGTTAGGAAAATTTTGCTCTATTGATCTATAGATATAGCACTTTAATAGTTGTTGTCCACATTTTTTCAAAAATGTTTACATATTTAAGCTGTGAAAAATCATATCTTTCGTTTTCCAAGTTCGATTCTTTCAAAAAAAATACTGGTATGTAGTGCTTTCTTTTGCCATCATGTTGTTATCTTTGTTTTTGTTACATCGCGAAAATTCGTTCAATGAAAAATAAAATTTGATTTTAAGAAATATAATTTTCAATCTTGGAAACAATTTTATTTAAACTTGACGTATGTATAAAAAAAATCACTGACATTTATACTACATGAAATGATTATAAAATTAACAATTTATCACCCATGTAATGAATAAAAAATGTTTCAATATCGAAAGTGAAAATATTTTTAAAAGTGTAGTGTTCTCACAATCTTTGATAATAAAGTGGCACAAAGTCAAATTAATTATGCTCCATTGCACAACAGCTTTTAAATCACCCAAATCGAGTCATAGAAGGCAGGGTCAATTCGTTTCTGAAAAGGGGTTTGGTCAGTTGACTTTTCCAGTTAACTACTTGGCACAAGTAGTGGTTAAATGCCTTAACACGTTCGAAGGTAATGAAAATGTCAATTAGGAACCCGATTGCGTCAACTCAAACCTATTTGACTCTGAATTGACGCTAATTCCAGTGTCAATTGTGCGGTGTGTGCGGCCCCAAAGACACCTGAGCAGCATAGTTGGTCAAACGTATTTACATTTGCTCCAAAAATACGTACCGTATTTCCTCGAAATACCCCCCCCCCCCTCGTTTGACCCCCCCCCCCCCCCCCCCCCTCTCGAGACCACTATGAAACAATCACCCCCCCCTCGAAATACCCCCCCCCCAAATTGAGTGTAAAGAGAACGTACATGACAAATACGGCAGTTTGTGTTCTGTGTACTGCAGAACACACGTTAAAACAATGTCGGTGTCACGTTAGAACAGTGTACATACCATCTACATACTAATATTAGTCTACAGAACCTTATAAATGGCAGTTTTTGTTGCATTTTTCGACGTCTGCGTACGTTTCAGACGACAATTTCGTACTTGGTTTTCAAAAATTTTCTTGTGAAACAATAACCCCCCCCCCTCGAAATACCCCCCCCTCGTTTAACCCCCCCCCTCTCGGGACCACTATGAAACAATCACCCCCCGGGGGGTATTTCGAGGAAATACGGTAGTGTGCACAGCGCTATTGTAGAGGGGGATAATAAGACAAACTGTTTCAAAGTTGAATAGTGCATCAACACTTTTTGTCTTCAATGCTTTATCTGATAGATTCTGCATTCTCCTATATTTTGTCCGCCGCTCGATTAGCATAAGTGTGAGTGCTGCAAATTGAAAGAAATGAAAAGAAACTTTGCAGTATTTTTTGTGCAAGGAACGAGTGTGCTAGCAAGAAATGTGCCACCTCGCTCGGTTTAATACCATTTCATTATGAGGTAGTGCAACATGGTTAATGATGGAATGGCACTATGGAATTCAGTGATGGGCACAACAATTTTTTTGCTGCAGGCTGCACATGAGAGAAACACACAATTTGGAATTAAAACATTGTGAATGCACACTTTTATTATAGAAATGTATGATGACCATGTTTAGAAACAAACAAATGTTTGTGATCCGCATGTTTCAGCAATCATGCAAGCTGTGTTGGCAATATTTGTACGTTTTCTCTCATACACAGGTAATTCTATCAGGAAAACGTAACAAAGCGTAAAGGGTATTTTGAGATGATATGTAAGGAAACGTAAACGTAATGATGAATACCCGGAATACCTGGGTATTTCAGGTAATTGTAACTACGTTTCCACAACTCTGAACAACAAACTAGGCTAATTTTCTTACCTAGAAAACTGGTTGTTATCATGAGTATAATGACTCCCAGTATCCAATGAAAATACGCAGTGAAATAAATTGCAGTGATAATAACATCCATGAATGTTGGTATTATCATAAAAGTGCATATTCTAAGAAGATCTGATGTAGAAGCTGGTCCACGGTCCAACACCCTGCAAAATCAATGGTATACTGTTTATTGTATGCGGATTCATTGAGGTCTACACACAATAATACTCTTCAACAAAAAATTTCAAAACTCATAAATCAGTTCTTCTGGCAGCAAAATGCATAGTATACAGTAGTGTACTTAACTCCATATGTATAACATATCCAAGCAAAGCATGATGGTTTGGAATAATATTGGGAATATTTATAAATATCGTGTAGCCCAGGAAATGCGCAAAGCTTCAGTTGAACTGAGCCATATGGAACTGTAAATATATGGACCATTAATATAAATCAAACAAGATATCAACAAAAAGATTGTGCTCCTTTCACCACTATCCACCTTGAGCATTTCCACTAGTGTTTACATTACTACTCACATACCTGACAACCTGTCCAGTTTTTCTGGACACGTGCCAACTGAGTGGCAATTGTTGCAGATGCTCAAACAACTCTAGCTGCAATGTGGCACCCACGTGCTGTTCAACGTGCATCCACAGCCAAACACGGGCTGCATTGAGTGCACCACCAGTTGTGCCCGTAGTGCCCTGCAGCAGACGCAGCACAGCAAAGATCAGAATGTAGTCCCATCGGAAGATTATTTCTTGATCAGGATTTGAGCTCGCACAGATTCCCATCATACTGTCCACTGTGATTATTTCAATAACTGATGAAAAGAATCAGTGATGAATTGTTTTGAAATTTCAATTCCCAATGGTAAAAAATGTGAATACTTTTCAAATTTTCTGAAAATATTTATGAAAACAGTTCTTAAAAAAAATTGACGATAATTTTTGTAAAAGCACCAGAGTTGCGAAAGCGTATTTACGCTTACCCGAAATACCCGGGTAAAAGGGTATTTATACTTACGCTTACGCTTACGCTTTCATAAAATACCCATACGCTTTTTTACGCTTTCCCGGCCAAAATAGCCGGGTACTAAAAGCGTAAAATTTTGTTTCACACAGTTTAGTTTTACGCTTTTGAAAAAGCGTAAAAACATCAAAAAAAGAGAGTGAACGAGGCTGCGTATCAAAAAAATGACTGCGTGTGTGCAGTAATGCACTGGAAATAGTGGCACATGTACAAATTGTGTCGCAATATGAATGTCTTGTAAATATGTACTGTGTCATCGAGCAAAATTGTGGCTTCAGGTGAGAAAAATTTGTTGCTGAAAATGGATCCCGACGACGATTTTATCGCCCTTGACAGCACTAACTCAACATTAGAAGATGAGGATGACCTAAGTGTTGCTGCCGATGAATAACCAAACGAAATATGAGGGCAGACTACCTATGCTAAATGGACATCCAAAAAATGTCACTGAGACCTTGATTTGGAAAGAATTCACTGAGCAAAAAGCCTCTAAAAGATTTTTACGCTTACGCTTTTATTTACGCTTTCCTAGGTATTTTAAAAATACCTTTCGCTTTCAGTATCCATACTCAAAATTTGGAAAGTGTATTTACGCTTACGCTTACGCTTTCCAAAAATACCGGTATTTTAACAACTCTGAAAAGCACCATTAAAAGGCAAAATGAAGGCCAAGGCATATCGCGCCGGATTATATGCTTTTGCCAGAACAGACAGAACTAGGGTGTCAACTTTCCGTTTTCTGTTTTCCGTTTCCGCTTTCCGCAGGCAAATTTTTTTCCGTTTCCGTTTTCCGGCTGCTAAATTTTTTTTCTGTTTCCGTTTCCGTTTTTCCGGCTCATTTTCCGTTTTCCGGCTAAATTTTCAGTTTTTCCGGCTTTTTTCAATTTTCCGGTTCAATTGTCTGTTTTTCCTATTTTTTTCCACTTTCTAGCTCAATTTTATGTTTTCTGTTGTAGCCAAACTGGTAAACATGCATGCAGGTTCTCAATTATGTGAATTTTTCTATTTCTAGTGAGATTTCTGCAAATTTTTTTATTTCTGGATAAATTTCATCAAATTTTTATCCATTTCCGGCAAAATTTCAGCAAATTTTTTCCGTTTCCGGCATCATTTCAGCAAATTTTTTCCGTTTCCGGCATACTTTCAGCAAATTTTTCCGTTTCCGTTTCCGTTTTCCGGCCTTTTATTTTTCCGTTTTCCGTTTTCCGGCAAGTGCCCAAATTTTTCCGTTTCCGTTTCCGTTTTCCGGCAAGTGCCAAAATTTTTCCGTTTCCGTTTCCGTTTTCCGCCAAAAAGTTTTTGTTGACACCCTAGACAGAACCAAACTACATGGATCCAAATACTATCAATCTGAAAAAACACTCATTAGTCTACTGAAAAATGAAGGGAATGAAACTTAAAAGAATGAGACATATTAATAGACGCAACTAGTGATGGAAAAGCGCCATGGTGCTGGCGCCTAGCGCTAGTGCCAAAGCAAAAAGCGCCATGGCGCTTTTGGCGCTTGGCGCCTGGCGCTGGCATTTTAAATGGCGCCAAAAAGGCGTCAACCATGATTATAAAAATTGCTATAATATTGTGAAATCGACACTCCAGTTACTCAATTTTGAGAGCAACTGAATAAATATTGATTTGTGTAAGCGTGTTATGAAACACTAATAGTTATTAAATATTGATAAATATTAGGAGACAACTTTATTATATAAACTGCCGGTCAATATAAACTGGCTTTTGCTCAAAATTTTTTCAAAAGTTTGTAGTTCGATCCAGGAAGGGAGTTCAGCCAAGTGTTTGTATTTTTGAATAGCCCTAACATTTGTCTACTCACACCCCCGGGGGGAACCCTGTGGCTGCGGGGGTGCAGCCACAGGGGTCCCCCAGGGGTGCGAGTAGACAAATGTTAGGGCTATCCAAAAATACAAACACCTTGGCCGAACTCCCTTCCTGGATCTAACAACAAACTTTTGAAATTTTTTTGAGCGAAAGCCAATTTATATTGACCGGCAGTTTACAAAGTACACAAGCATAGGTGTTTAAATGTGTTGTATTTAGCATTGAAAAAAATGGCTGATTTTAAGAAAATATAATTAAATATTATCTCAGAAAATCTCTCAAGAAAAAAATATAATTAAATCTCATGGGTCATTTTCGAAAATATAATTAAAACTCTGAGAAAATCTCTTTTCGTTCAAAAAATCTGATAAAATCTCTCAACTTAAATTATGATTTAATCGATAGGTATCTCAAGGTGTTTGAACCAGAGGCGTTTGTTTCAGTAGATCAGTGCCATGGCATGGCAACATAAACACCTTCCCGGACAAGTTCACCACCCAATTTTTTATTTCACTTCGGATGTAATATCTCCTTGTATGGGGGTGTTATAAAGCTGAAACTTTGAATATATAAAGTTGTAACACCCCCCTACTCTGCTTCAATGGGGGGAGGTGGGGCGACTCACTGCAGGGTGGGTTGCCCTATATGCAACAATTTTTTTGGCTTTTTTGCTGTCCAAAACAAGTTCACCACCCACTTGATTAGCTACACTTCGAGGGTCGTAACTCCAGCTGTGAGGCTGGTATGACGCTGAAATTTGGGGGATGTCTTGCCAACAACCCCCCTTGCAATACACCAGTGGGGCTGCCTGCCAGCGACCCATACAGTATGCATTGCTGCATGTACAGTTGTTCATTTTTTTCAAAACAACCCAAGCGTCCCAAACAAGTTTGCCATCAAACTGCATTATAAAAAATGTTGTGACAACATACCTGGTATAAAATTGAGTCAGATTTGAACAAATATGGTGTCATAATGACATCATCACAGGAACAAAATTTGACAAAATTTCCATTTTTCCATTCACCCCAAATAAATTTACTTATGCAGGCATTTTAGAGGTTATGTTGTTTACATAACTTTGAACCTCAAACCCTTCCCTAGTGAACTTTGTAAACCAACTTTTTAAGTGTGAAACAAAAAATTGGTTTAAAGTGAAATTTTCAGTCTGCTGTTTATGGGACGGGGCGGGTGCCCTACTGAAAATTTTTTACTAGGGTTCAAATTTTATTCAATTATGGTATATCAGGTACATTCTCACAACATTTTTTTATAATGCAGACGGATGGCGAACTTGTTTGGGAGACTTAGGATGTTTTTAATAAAATGAACAACTTTATATGCAGCGACCCATGCTGTAGTGGGTCGTCGGCGGCCACCCACTGATGAATTGTGAGAGGGGGTTGTTTGCAAGACATCCCCCAAATTTCAGCTTTCTATCGCCCACACAGCTGGAGATATAGCCATCGTAGTGTAGCCAATCAAGCGAGTGGTGAACTTGTTTGGGACACCGAAAAAGCCAAAAAAAATGTTTGCACGTAGGGCGACCCACTCTGTAGTGAGTCGCCGCACCTCCCCCCATTTATACGGAGTAGCGGAGTGTTAGGACTATATACTAACCAAATATCAGCATTATACGGTTCCCATAGCCAGAGATATTGCATCTGAAGTGAAATAAAAAAATGGGTGGTGAACTTGTCCGGGAAGGTGTTTATAAACCCCAAATAGGGACTAGAGCGCTGCCGCCACTGTGGTTCAAAGGGCGCGCATATTCTATATGGGAGGTGTGGGTTCGATTCCCACCTGTGGCAGTAGCGGATTTTTGATTTTAAATAAAATGTCATAAAATGTTCCATGGCTCAGCGCAAAATGATAAAAATATACTACTAGCACAGACCGACGTGGGCAGCGTAGATGGGCGTGAGGAGGTTGGTGGCCCTGCCGGATATGACGGTGGCGATGGATGCGATCACTTTCAAGCGCACAGTCGTGGGTCTGGCGTGCAGCACGTAGCTGTACACTCTCCACAAATCCTTCCCTGCTCTTTTTAAACCGGACCCACTCATTTTCTGCGTTCATGTGCAATTGAGAATATGAAACAATATCAACCTTTCTGATCAAGTTCGGCACCAATATTTGATTGTACCTAGTTCAAATGCAATATCTCCGGCTATGGGAAAGGTAGAAAATTGATACTTGGTCGATATAAATTTACATCGTAATACTCTGGATAAATGAGAGGGAACATGCGACTCACTACAAGGTGGGTCGGCTTAAACTGTCGACTTTTTTGGCATTTGTGTCTCAAACGAGTTCAGCCAGCACCCACTTTTTTCTACACTATGGGCATTGTATGTCCACTTCTGGACTGGTTAGAAAGCTGAATTTTTTTAGGAAATGTTGCCCTACTATACAATGGCAAGGTGGGTGCCAGAACAGCCAAACTTGTTTAGCATTGCCAAACTTGTTAAGTACTGCCATACTTAAACTTTGTTAACCTTAAAACTTAAAAGTTTCAAATCCAGTTATCCAAATGCAGTTTAAAAATCCCCTTAGCAGCAGACAAAAAATTTGACACTTGAAATGCTGGTTTACAATAGGGGAGGGCTTCAGGTGCCAGTTCGCAAAATGAGAAGTGTGAAGTGAAATGGCAAAGGCGAAGTAAAAGTGCAAATACAAAGTGAAATGGCAAGTGAATTGGCAGAAGCGAAGTAAAAAAAGTAGAAAAATTAAAAGTGATTTTCCTTCACTTTTGCCAATTTCCTTCTCAATTCACTTTTACTTTGCCTGTGTCATTTCACTTCTCACTTCTCATTTTGCGAAACTGGCCCCAGGTTACCTATCTAAAAAGTGTTCAAGTTACCTCTAAAACTTATCTCTAAGATGCCTCCAGAAGGAAAGTTTTTTGGGTGAATTTAAAAGTGTAAATTTTGTTTTTTTCTGTTCTCACAATGACAACATTATGACATCATAACATTAACTCCAAGTGTAGTAGTTCACTCAACTACTACACAAGTAAAATTTTATAGGGGCATTTTGGAGGTAAGGTTTTTTATATACCTAACTGGAAACCTTAAACATCTTAAAAATTAAATTGTATGAACTCGATATTTCAATTTGCACATATTTGTATGATTTTTTAAAATCGTAATTTCAATTTGAAAATGTAAAAAGATATTTTTGCACATGAATTTACACCAGAGTTGTTAAAAGTACCAAACTTTTTGCAAAGTATACATAAACGTAAAGTGTTTATTTTTTACTCACCCTTAGAGTACAGAAAACGTTAAGTAAATTTTTTACTTGTACTCATGAGTAAACATGAGTAAACGTACTTTTCCCCACAGAAAACGTAAACGTGGGTACTTTTGAGAAATGTCGCCAAAATTTTCGAGAAATGTCGCACAAAAGCAGTCATTTTCATAACGTTTTGCCTATTTTACGCAATTTTTGACTATATTATTGGTTCTATAGCCATTTTCGACTAGTTTCCCATATTTTTCTCCTCATTTTCTCCCTTTTTCCCTTCTATGCCTTTAAAAACCTATATTAAAGACGATCTAAAATACGTTTTCAGTACTCGAGTACTTTCAAAAAGTATACGTAAAAGCGAGTACCAGAACTTTTTTCGGAGGAAACGTAAACGTATTTACTCTGCACTCGAGTATACGTATTTATCGAGTAAAAGTAAATACGTTTTAACAACTATGATTTACACATGTAGATTGAAAGCTTTATATGGAAAACTTCAGTTTACATATGCAAATCCACATTTTGATTTGCTAAAAAATACTTTATATCTGAGTCACACTGTAAAACAAATGCAGTATTTGACTCAGTTCAAGTTTGTGTTGATGCTGAGGTCAGCCAGAATCAGGGTTGGTTTTATAAAAATTCATTTTAGTAAAATTGTATAAAAATTGTATAAAAATTTTTTTTTTATTTTTATTTTATTCTTGTTTCATTTTATTTTATTTTATTCCCAAAAGTCATTAATAAAATAAAATGACACATTTTACAAATTTTTTTACATAAATTGTACAAAAATTTTACAAAAAATCAGAATCATGCATGCAAGGCGAGAAAAATGTTATAATTAGACCTATACATGAAAAACCAGTGACAAATTTTTCCCTTACTTCTCCAAAGTTGCATGCAGTATGTATGTCATGTAAAGTGTAAATTGTGTATCCAAATTTTGTGTTTTTTTTGTATCCATAGTATGTTTTGTATCCAAATCTTATGTTTTTGTATCCAAATGTTCACATAAGATTTGGATTCAACAACAACATAATTTGGATACAAAACATAAGATTTAGAAATAAAACATAAGATTTGGACACAATTTGCTTGACAATTGATACTTTAATTTTTACATGTCATGACAATTTACACTTTACTTTACATTTGTCATGACAATTGACACTTTGCATGACATTTTACATGACATTTGACAGTTTACAATGCTTGGGACTGCCCCCAGATCCGTGAATAAACTGGTACAAACTCAAGCAATGAGATAAAATTTTACAAAAAAAGAGGAATTTTTATACAATTTTACAAAAATACGAATTTTTATACAATTTTACAAAAATTCAAATTTTTATACAATTTTTATTTTTATTCTTAAATTTTCCATTTTATTTTATTTTATTCTGGAATATTCCATTTTATTTTTATTTTTTTCTGAAATTTTGCCAACCCTGGCCAGAATTTGACCTTCTGCTGTGTTATCATTAATCATAGTGTAATCATCATAATTGTAGTGTATGCAACGATGGCAAAAACACACATATTAAATACGGAAACTCGAGTTTCCGTGTTTTTGTTTGACACAGAAACACAGAAACTCAAATGAGTTTTTTTTTGGAGAACTCGGAAACACGGAAACACATAAAATATGGAAATGTTTTTTGAGTTTTTTTTATCCAAGCAATTGAAGGCACAAGATTTGAACTTAACAATGTGTGTATGTGCATACATAAGGTATGCATGTATGTATACTGTGTAAATATGTACATAGTATCCAAGTTTAACGATGAAATAAGTATCCCAAAAAATAATGGTGTGCGCATCTCCTCGTGGTTTCGACAATATCGGGGACTGTGATTGAAGTGTTGAGGAGTGTCCACCAGGGTCTGCTCGCTCACACAATTGAGCTGAGGGCTCCTCACCTCCCAAGCTGTCAAAGGTATTGGTCACCCATTTGGAACTACCTCCACTGAACTAATGAAAATTTTCCAATACACAACAAAACGTATGCACAACCAATATTTGATAAGAAAACCACTGTTTCAACAGTAAAATGCTGTAAAATGCAACTTTTTGTAAAACAACTCGCGTTTTTACCAAAAAAACTTGAGTTTTTATAACAAAAACTTGTGTTTTATAAAAAAAAACTTGAGTTTTTGCCAAAAAACTTGAGTTTTTATCAAAAAACTTGAGTTTTCACCAAAAAACACAAGTTTTTAAATAAAAAAAAACAGAAATAAAACACAGAAACTCAAGTTTTTTTCGTGAAAAAAACTCAAAACAGATATTCATTTTTGAAAAACTCAAAATACAGAAAGTGTTTTTTTGAGAACTCACCCATCGTTGAGTCTATGTCATTTGCTCTGCACTACAAATTGGGGCGAAAATGACTTGCTATTGCAATTAGCATTCAAAAAATAACCTGCGATTTATATTTTCAAAAATCACAATAAATATAAATAACCTGTGATTTAAATATATTTATATATTTTTTTAAATTCTGAGTGATATATTTATATATATTTTTGAAATTTGAAAAAAAATCACTGAGAAAATCACTCATACTAGATACATTGTGGTACAATGATTGCACTTTATGACTAAAACATATGATTTGTGCAAGTAAATTTCACGCGTGTTTTTCTCCAGAAAATCTCTCAGCGCATGTAGAGCATTATTGAGTTAAAATAGAATTTGATGCAGGTAAATTTTGTGCCTACACCCACTAGTTTTCACCATGACTGTTTGAAAATTGAAATGGCCGAAAATTGCAACACGTTGTCATCCAGTTTTCCACTATTGAATGCTGTATATGTTCAGTTGTCACAAATGGCATGAATTTTAGTGGGGTAGTTATGGCAAGTCATTAGTTCTCGAATTTGTTTACCTTATGTGAAAACTCAAATGATGACAAATGGTGACATCACCATCACTTAGTCTTCATTCTATGCATGGCAAAGATGTAAATTGTTTTAGTAACTTTTTATTTATGTCATCCTGCTTGTGCTATGAATTGCATTGTCATGTTTTTGTGTATAAAGCATTTTTCTATCTTATAACATACTTTTCTGAATCAAAACATGACTTAAAAATACCAATTTGATGTAATTAAAAATGATCTACAGTGATTGAAAACTCAGTTTACCATATTTGAAAACTGGTGCACTTGGTGACATGCACCAATCTGCCTGCACACACTAGTTTTCACACACAATTTTGAAATCTCACAAATCAGCTTAGAACCCATTTGAGTTTTCTACAATGAGGTGGCCGTGAACTACAGTTGACAGAGATGACTCATTGTGGAATACTCAAACACGTTCAAAGCTCATTTATGAGTTTTCAAAATTTAGTGTGAAAACTAGTGTGTGCAGGGCAATGTCACCAATTTCAAATGGTGAACAACAGTGGAAAACTGTTACTGTGTCATCACCAGTGCCACCAGTTCCCTATGTCACCAAAGGCCCTACATACACTAGTTTTCACTGTGACTTCTGTGAAAACTGAAATGGCAACATGGCGACATACAGCCTATTCTTATTGTATGCTGTAGTGCCTGGCGGAAACAAACCGACTGTCAGCATGTTTTGTGGATGCAGTGAAAGCATTTGACAGGGTTGAACGGGGATGCCTCTGGGTGAAGTTAAGAGATTATGGATATGGCAAAAATCTGTGCAAGGCAATAGAAAGCACCTACACGGATCAAAAATGCTATCTGCAGTACAACAAAGTCTGCACGGATGAACTTGACTACCCGCTAGGGGTGCGGCAGGGTTGCTGCCTAAGTCCAACACTATACGTGCTGTATATGGCCGACCTAAGAACAAAATTGGAAAGAAGCGGACTTGGAGCCAAGTTAGGAAACGAGAGAATACCAGCCGGGTTCTTTGTGGATGACGTGGTTCTCATGGCAAATAACGACGTGGATCTGCAGAAGATAATGGACATTTTCACAGAGTGGAGTCATGAATGGGGGATCGGGATCAGTGAACAAAAAAGCATGATCCTACATTTCAGGAGTGCGGATGCAAACAGAGAGTGGTACCTGGGGATAGGGGCAGATGGAAATAAGCAAATTATAAGAGAATGTGACAAGACTAAATACCTGGGCATCCTTCTGTGCAGTGGTCATGATCCATTTCAAAAACAAAAAAGTGGATATATGGATAAGCTAACAAAAGGGAAATTCCTCACAAAAGAAGTCACAAAACACAGCCGAAGACAAATATGGGCGCTAAATATGCTCTGGGGGGCGTATGTGGCCAGCACAGTGATGTACAGCGTCGAGATAACGGGACTCTCAAAATCTGTGCTAAAACAAATGACGTCGTCACAGATGGGACTCTACCGACAAGTGGGGAATGTAGGAAAACACATCTCAAACAAACTGCTGGGAATAGACTGGAATATTAGGACAATGGAATGCTGGTACAAATACAGAATAATTAGATACAATGACTACCTGAAATCTGAAAAAGCCTCAAAAACGACCAAACTAGCAGCGAAAATCTGGGGGGAGCAAAAAGGGTCAGCGGGTGCAACATGCAAAAACTCACCGGAGGGGCGGGCAAAAATGGCAAAATCTGAGATGAACCTAGGAAACACGCAAACGCTTGGGAAGGATAAAGTTCTAACTGCCTGTAAACACTATGGATGGGAGATTGGACTAAAACCACAAACACAAACAACAAGAAGTATACAAAAAGAAAACCAAGTAATAAGGGAAATCACACCTCTATTGCCGGAAACCCTACAGGTGTTGGAGCATAGATGGTTTGCCGGGAGGCATGGCTGGTTACCAAATACACAGCAAATACGCTTTAGGCAAAACAATATAAGACAATGGATTAACTGTCCGTTATGTGAATCGCTGGGGTGGTCATTTTGGATGACAATGTCTCATTACCTGGGACAGTGTCAACATCTGACGGTGACACTCTGGCGCACAGAGTGGGCTAGGTTGATTAGTGAAGACTGTTGCAGCCGACGGTGTGGCAAAGATATTGCCGCATCCGAGGTGGAGACAGCATTAGTGACGCGACAAACTAGCCATAGCATTGCGAGACAGATTCCATGCATGGTCTTTGATGCCGCAGTATGTCATAAAATGCGTATTGATGTGTCACAACACCTGGGTAATCTGGCCAGATTACTGGAAAACTGGGGGGAACGCAGCGACGGTTCATCGTTCGCGAGCGGGATCCCCGGTTACCAGTAAGCTGACCTTGGATGCACAGAAGAACCATGTATACCTACACTGTACAAAACTGTATCAATTTGCAAAGTGGTTTACAACTCTAACGGTATTAGTGTGCGACACAACAACGCGCGATGTTGATGATGATCTTTGGTAATGATGTGAGAGATGGAAAGTGAAAAAAGGTGATAAATGTGACTCTTGGAAAGGTATGATGAGTGGTAAAATGAAGTAGGAAACACAGGGAAAAGTGATTTTCTGACAGTTAGCTGACAGTTTGCTGACATACATATGTTTACGGTTGTCAGCGAACTGTCAGCGTATGGCAGCCTACTGTCAGCATACTGTCAGCGTATGGCAGCGAGCTGCAGGCACATTAAAAAGCAGCAGTGTTGCTGTCAGCGAGCTGTCAACATACTGACTGAGAATACCTTGCATAAAATATATGACTGTCAGCGAGCTGCAGCATGCAGCAATTCAGTTGTCAGCGAGCTGTCAGTAGGTTGAAAATTTTTGTCAGCGAGCTGCCACATTTTTTTATGTATGTCAAGCAAACTGTCAGCGAGCTGTCAGAAAATCACTTTTCCCTGTGAAACGGCGAACAATTAGAGATATCTCATTTAACAACTCAAACCTGGGAACTAAAAACACTGCAAACCTGTTTTCAATAATGCCAAAAAATGTCAACTAATTGGAAAAAACTCTTGGAATAGCAAGCGGAAAACGCTTCGGAAAGATAATGATTTTCTGTGACTAATGGGACTTTCTAATGACGATTATGATTATGATTTTCACTTAACATCAGAATGTTGATTTTCACTTTATTCTTTTATGTACGGTTTTTGCTCAAACGTTGTCAATTGTTTTTAAACGCGGACAAACCCGGGTCGTGGGGTGCTAGAGTGTTCTGTTTTTCGGTGTTCCTGGCAATGTTGTCTGCGGCCCACTCTATAGTAAGGTAGTAAGTAGACTAGGTGTTTTCTCTATATTTTCCCACAACAACTGTGTATACAATGCGCACAAACTCACCTATTAGGACCGCAAAATAGGAGTACTCAATGGGTATGAATTTTGTATTTTACTTGCATTTGGCTTTTGAGGTCTGAGTCAAGTAAACCTATTTGATTTGATTGATTGTATGTGTTTTAGTTTTCAAATTTTCAAATTTTAACTTTCATTAATTTAAATAAAATAAAATAATTAAACTGTGTTGATTGATCTTCATTTGAACAAATTTCAGTTTTCACCGAAGTCACAGTAAAAATTAGTGTGTATAGGCATAAAATGTCACCAAAAATGAGTTTCACAGTTCGCCACTATCAAAAAAGTAGCTTTTTGACAAAACGTTTATATTTGCAGGTTTTATACAGAATTTTATGCTCTATTTAATGGTTGGTCACACAGCAAGTGAAAAACACTTGAAAATGGTAGATAACACACACAATATTGCTTGAAATTGAAATAAAGCGCAAGTGATTTTATGATATTTTATTTGAGCTTAGAGTTATTCTTTCAGTAATTCAATTATATTTTCTGGAGACCTTGAGTGATTTATATATAGTTATATTTTTTCCAAATTTGGAGTGATATATTTATATATATTTTCCAAAAATTCAGTGATTTTTTGGAATGCTAATTGCAATGCAGCTATAACTTATTTTGTTATGCAAAATGTACTACCTATTAGGGTGTCAAATTTCCATTTTCCATTTCTGTTTTCTGCAGGCAAATTTTTTCCGTTTTCCCGCTGCTGAATTTTTTTCTCTCCATTTTCCATTCCGTTTTCCGGCCACTTTTTTTCCCTTTTTCATTTTTCTGGCTCATTTATGTTTTCCGGCTCAATTTTCAGTTTTTCCGCTTTTTTCCATTTTCAGGCTCAACTTCCAGTTTTTCCACCTTTTTTCCGTTTTCCACCTCAATTTTCTGTGTTTCTGCCTCATTTAACTTTTTTTGGCTCAACTTTCTGTTTTCTGTTCCAGCCAAACTGGGAAAAAATTCATGCAGATTGTCAATTATGTTCAATTATTATTTGTCAAAATTTTCTGTTCCCAGCAAATTTTTTTCACTTCCAGCAAAATTTGAGCAAATTTTATCTGTTTTCTGGCAAAATTACAGCTAATTTTTCCATGTCCATGCAAATTTCATTTTTCCGTTTCCATTTTTCCGGCCCCTTTTTACGTTTTCCGGCCACTGAAAATGTTGTTCCATTTCCGTTTCCGTTTTCCGCCAAGTGCAAATTTTTGTCCGTTTTCCGTTCCGCCCGCTGAAATTTTTTTTCCGTTTCCGTTTTCCGTAAACAATTTTTTTGACACCCTACTACCTATACTTTCTCGGACAGCCCATCTCGGAATCACATAATTAAGGCGCCATTATAGCTCCGTATGTCGAAAATGTTGAGGGTATGATGACCGCGGAGATGTGATGTCCCCGCGGACATCATATCTTCCGAAGGTAAGATGTCCATGGAGGGAAGAATACCTGGAATCCCCAATGCCATGTCCCAAAAAACCTGCTGTGATTTCTTTATCCCACCAGCGGTATTAGCAACGGTGATCTTGGCATCTTGCCAATGTCTGTGTCTTAATTTGTCCTGAGAATATAAAGCTTGGTTGAATTCCTTTTCTCTGTCTGATGTTCTGGCTTTTGCTGATAATAAGGGCTCCTTTTCCTGCTGCTTCAAAGACATGCTGATCAGTTTCCAAAGTTTTAGCACACTTTTTTTATTTTAAGAATAACACTGGCAGATTATCTTTGTTTTATTCTTCAGTCGTTATGTAGTAAGTTAGAACCATTTTGAAACTGAATACCGTATTTCCTTGAAATACCCCTTCCCCCTCGAAATATCCCCCCCCTCGTTTGACCCCCCCCCTTTCGAGACCACTATGAAACAATCACCCCCCCTCGAAATACCCCCCCCACCAGATTGAGTGTAAAGAGAACGTACATGACAAATACTGCTGTTTGTGTTCTGCGTAGTGCAAAACACACGTTAAAACAATGTCGTAATCACGTTAGAACAGTGTTTATATGTACCATCTACGTACTACTATTAGTCTACAGGAGTCTTTACATGTCAGTAGTGATGGAAAAGCGCCAGGAAAAATGGCGCCAGGCGCCAATGGCGTCATCTGAAAAAATGGCGCCAGGCGCCAAACGGCGCCAGAAAAAATGGCGCCGAGCGCCAAAATGGCGCCAACGATAAAAGTCACTATTTTAACATGTATATCATAACAGAAGCTTTTTAGAAGAGCAATATAGTTTGGAGGGACTTAGGAGGGGGTCCCTCAACCCCGGGTCCAAGTTTGTATACAAGGACTTTATTAGACTGAACTGATCTAAGTATACAACAGAAGTGTGCCCTAGTCATGAGTAGGTGAAACATAAAAATTGCGGGTTTACACAACACAGGCAAATACACCTATTCAACTCCTCGGGGACGAACAAAGATTATACGACCACGGATAATCAGAAAAGATATCAGAGAGAGTAATATAAAACACATCACACAAGATCACACAAATTGGTTTCACACAAGCGCGCTTATCACAAACACACATTGGGATTTGTTTACAAAAGGCGAGAGATACAATTTGAGAAAGAACACAATCACAAAATATTCAAATATCAAAATCAACTCTTTGTGAATCTGGGTTGCAGCATGTTGATCGGCACAGTACGATGCTTGCCATTCGTGAACTTGATCACTGCAGCCTTTGGCGATGGAAACGATTCTATCTCGCCTTCGTGGGAATTCGGCAAGTCAAGTTTTGCTTTGCGGCTTCCCATGGCAGGTGCGTCTCGAACGAAAACAGCATCACCAATTCTGAAGCGAGTGTTCGGATTGGTGGAGAAAGCAGTGTTGGCAGCTTTCTGTTGCGCAGCCTCCACACATTCGTTGATGCGCTTCCAGAAGTCAATTAGCGGAGGTGCTGGTTCAAACTCATGTCCCGCTGTTGCACGTTTCGAGCCATAATGGACTTCAAAAGGTGTAGCGCCAGTAGCGGAGTGCTCAGTTGCATTGTAGGCAGCTACAGCATCAGGCAGTATCAGATTCCTTGCTCGACCATCGTCAGCTCGTTTCTTTGCAAGAATATCCTGTAGGGTGCGAATGGCACGTTCGCAGATGCCGTTGCTGGTCTTCGAGCCAGGTGTAGTTGTGTGCAGCTTAGTTTGATGCTTCTGCAGCGTTGACTGGAACTCGTGGCAGTTGAAGTGTGTTCCGCTGTCTGTAACCACTTCTTCAGGAACTCCATGTTTTGTGACAATCTCGTTAAACATCTTGACAGCATTTTTCGCATCAGTCGCATTGCACGATTTTGCCTCAATGAAGCGCGACATTGCATCGATGGCGACGAGACAGTAGCGCGGACCTTTGTAGGAGTTTGGCATGAATGTGGAATAGTCCATGTGCCAACGGCGGCGCGGTTGATCTGGAGGTGGCCGTGGTAGCAGTGGCAGCACCTCGTATCGAGTCGATCGCTCTTTGCAGACATTGCACTGTTTGCAGTATGCTTGTACATCAGCAGCAAGAGTCGGCCAAGTTGCATGGGAATAGAATGGGCGTAGACGCTGATACGTCTTCTGTGCGCTTGCATGTGCGGCCCATCGTCCCTCATGATGCCATCGCAGCATCTCTTCCCTTTCCTTCTTGTCAGCCAAAACTATGTTGTTCACAGCAACAGGCTTTGTCGTCACCAGTTTTGCCAACATGTGTGACACTCGAATGTTGCACACTGTGTCAAGTGTCACTTCAGGTTCATCGATTGACTTTCCTCCCTTCATGCGAACAGGAACGGTGCCCGCAGGTGCGCGTGAAAGTGCGTCTGCTACCTGGTTCTTGATCCCAGGCTTGTAGCGCAGAGTGACGTCAAAATGTTGTAGCACTAAGCACCATCGGTATAGGCGATGTGAGGGGCTGTTCTTCTGGAACAGGTGAGTCAGCGGGTGGTGATCAGTGAACACGGTCACTTTTTCCCCAGTGATGTATGGGCGAAATGTCTCCAGAGCATAAATCACTCCACGAGCTTCCAATTCTGTAGCTGAGTAGCGTTTCTCAGCAGGTGCGGTGACGCGGCTTGCAAATGCAATCGGTTGCAGTTGTCCAGCATCATTGGCTTGCTCCAACATCGCACCAAGTCCATCTGTACTTGCGTCAGTAGTGATGACATAGTCACGGCCAGGCACAGGCATAGCCAAACTTCGTGGGTCACCCATCTCATTGCAAATCTGCCGAAACAATTTCTTCAGCTCGTCTGTCCATTCCAATTTCTCTGCCTTTGTTTCCGGCGCTTGGAAGAATTTACATAGCGGCGCTAGACGATGCGACAAGTTGTGATGGAACCTTCGCATGTAGCTGGCGAGTCCCAAAAATCCTGCTCCATCTTTCTTGGTGACGGGTAGCGGGTAGTCGTGAATCGCAGCTGCTTTATCAGGATCAACACTGATTCCATCGGCACTAATCACGTGACCCAGGTACTGGATTCTGTCCTTCAAAAAATGACATTTGCGAGGATTCAGTCTCATGCCAGCATTGCACATCGTGGAGATAACAGCCTTCAGGTGCTCAATATGCTCATCGAAAGTTGCAGAAGCAATGATAATATCATCCAAATAAGCACGGCAGAATGCCTTGTGATCCATCAGGATGTTGTTCATGGCACGTTGAAATGTTGCAGGAGCATTGTGCAATCCAAACGGCATGCGCTTCCACTCGAAGAGCTGGTCGAGGGCAGTAAACGCAGTCTTGTGCTGGTCCTCCTTTTTGATTCTGATGTTGTAGTATCCGCACTTGATATCCAGGGTGGAGAAAAATTTTCGACCTGGCCACAGATCGAGCATGTCGTCCATACGTGGCAGCGGGTAGCTGTCGCGTCTCGTGTTCAAATTCAGCTGGCGGAAATCAATGCAAAATTGCCACGATCTGTCCTTCTTCTTTGCTAAAACGAAAGCGCTGCTGTAGTTGCTGTTTGATGGCACAATGCAGCCTTGATCCAACAAATCTTTCAGCATCTTTTCCACTTCAGGACGTAGCTTGAGCGGAATGCGGCGCGGTGGCACTTTGAATGGTAGTGTATCTCCAGTGTCGATTTCATGTTCGACCTCAGTACACCCAATTTCATCAACATTCTGACATGTCCCAGCCTTGTAGTCGGAGCTGAATGCGTGACGTAGTGTGAAAAGTGTGTCGACCACTTTCTTTCGATCATCGTCAGAACACGTTCCAATATTTAACATTTTCGACCAATCGTCCTTTGTCAGCTCATGCAGCTCGTTAATTACCAATTCAGTGACCGGTTTGCAATCTAACAGCGGCACGTGGGCAGCTTGTATCAGCTGTCCCTCTTTGTCGGCAAAAATCACCAGTGCTGATTCATCATCATCTTCCAGGTTGCAGTGCTGCACCAGTTGTTGGCGAATGTCAGGTGAAGCATTGACAGTGTCAGCTTCCGGTAACAGGTTACTTCCATCTGCAGCTGTCATGCGGATGCCAAGTTTCGGCAGCACATCCTCACCCAGTAGGATGTCATAATCGATGTCGTCAGATACAAAGCAGGTGTGCATCGCTTTGCCACCGGCGTATTCAATTTGAATGTTGACACAGCCGTTTGTGTCCAATGCAGTTCCATTCGCAGCATGTAGTTTCTCGCTGGTGGGTTTGACAGTCAGCCCCAGCTCCTTGACCACACGATGGGTCACAATCGACACATCTGCCCCATTATCAGGTCGGCAGGTAGAAAATGGAATACCATTCAGGTACGCAGCTGGCCGGTTGATTTTGTTGCACGCTTTATGCGCCAGTAGGCCCATTGACTGCATTGCATGTTGAATGCGATTAATCTGTTGAGCTCGATAGTCTGGTTCAGTCTCAGCATCAGCCCCAAATTGAACGTGATTCACTTTTGATGACCGCCATTCAGTTTTCATTGGTGACTTCGCAGCGTTGAACGGAGGTCTGGTGGCATTGAATGGTCTGTTGAACTGCCTTTGACTGGAACAGTCCTCCGTGTTGTGTGTCCGGGAGTTGTGGAATGTGCACCACTTTTCTGAATTCTGTCGGGCAGGGAATCGATCCACATTCGACTGAAATTGGCGCGGGAATGACGATGTTCATGGCGGGAAACGACCTCGGTTGCTTGATTGCCGATTGAAGCCACGGTTATTTGACGTTCCACCACGCTGAATCCTCGGATTGTTCAACGTTGCACTTTTAGCCATTTCTTGGGCCATGGTGCACTCATTCGTAGTGTGTCCTCTGCTATTGTGAAAAACGCAGAACATTTCTGGTTTCCCGTAGGTCTTCTGTCTCTTGTCAGCAAATTCGAGCCGCTCCGCGTTATCGATCAGCTCCTTGAATGACATCAACTTGTATGTTGGCAGCGTGTAGAGCGAATTTTGAAGTACGTTGCTGTTGAGACCAGACATGAAGTAGTGTTTCAACTGGATCTTCAAAGCAGTCGGCTGAATATCAGGCATCGCCTGGCGCACTAAACTGTCAACGAGTAGACCATAGTCGCGGACATGTTCCTTTGGCCGTTGGCGCAGGTTCAGCAATTTGTTCATTGCGTTCTGGGTGGCAAAATGATCCCCGTACTGCGATTCCAAAAACTCGCAGACTTGTTCAAACGTTTCGCGATCCTCATCTGGTAGGCGTTCGAATTGACGTAGCGCACGACCAGTCAGGCACTTGCGCACATGGATGATGGCGTACTTGTCTGGAGCTTCTGTCAGTTGGATGCGCGCCTTCAAATCATTTATCCACAGCTTGAATTTTAGCGGGTCTTCGCCATCGAATGTAGGGAAACGCTCATCCAGTAGCGGCGCCCACAAGCGTTTCTCGTGTACGGTGTACTTTGGTGATGTCAGGTCGGTGACAGCCGGTTGCAATGCGTGGCCGGTTTCTGTCTTGCCAGTATCTGCATTTGAATTTGTCAACTTGTCCACAACTAGCGACAGCATTTCTTTATGTTCATTCATCATCGCAGCTTGTTGTTCCCTCTGTTCTCTAATCAGCGCTGCTTGCGATTGTTGCTGTTGTTCCATCATCGATTTCATAAATGTGCACAGCTGCTTGATGATTTCCGGTGATTCTGATGCAGTGGCGGGGGCCGATGACGATGCGGTAGTCGCAGCCACAGCTTGCCGTGGGAGCGGATCCAGCAAATTGGTGACCCCCGTGTCTCGAATCGCAGCAGCCATCGTTTTCAGCTTCGCTGCGTAACGCTCATACGATATCTTGCGCCACATGTCTTCATCGTCAGGCAGGTCATTTGGGTTGTGGGCCTTCAAAATGTTGTGCAGCTGGTCAAATTTCGCTCTATCCTTGTTAGCAAGCGACTGGTCCACAAAGCCGATGAATGCATCGTACGAAATTGTCGACATCTTGTATTAGTTGTGTCGTAGCTGATCAGGGGAGTCAGTTGTCAGCACAGCTGTAGCCTGCTGCGATGGACGTTTCCGTTAAGTTGAACTGCCGTAGATAGTCGATAGCAGTGAGTAGTCAGCAGACGTCAATGGTCGCTCGATGTAGTTGATGCCGTTGGTAGTCGGGCAATTGTAGTCGTTGACGACGTCAGTTTCACTGGATCCCGATGTAGACGAGTCGTCGGCGTTGAGTCGACGATGTCGGGTGCCGGTAGTCGGGCAAGTCGGGTACCTGTAGTTGGCCAAAGCGGGTAGTCCGGTGACGTCGGCACCTGTAGTCTGGTAGTCAGGCGAAGTCGGGTAGTCGGGCAAAGTCGGGCCAAGTCGGGCAAAGTCGGGCCGAGTCGGGCACGGTCGCGGCACCAGTTTGGAGGGACTTAGGAGGGGGTCCCTCAACCCCGGGTCCAAGTTTGTATACAAGGACTTTATTAGACTGAACTGATCTAAGTATACAACAGAAGTGTGCCCTAGTCATGAGTAGGTGAAACATAAAAATTGCGGGTTTACACAACACAGGCAAATACACCTATTCAACTATATGTTACCATATTTCCTCCAAATACCCCTTCAATTAATTCCCTTTCGAAATATTATACCACCTTGGGGCCAGTTCCGCAAGTGGAAAAGTTAAGAGTTAAAACTTAAGAGTTGAGTAAAATCACAAATGACAAGTTATGAGTAAAGTTAAGAGTTAAGAGTTGAGTAAAACGACAAACGATTTTACTCAACTCTTCACTTTTAACTTTACTCTTAACTTATCATTTATCGTTTTACTCAACTCTTAAGTTTTAACTCTTAACTTTTCCACTTGCGGAACCGGCACCAGGTCTCAACGAGCAGGTGAAAAATTAACCCCCACTCGACACCCCCGTCTGTACTAAGGTACTTGTTTCTATGGCTGCCAATTTACATCGCAGCTATACTCTGTTTCCTCGAAATACCCATAGGGGGTTTATTTTTCAGAGTGAAAATTTCGAAGGGGGCATTTCGAGGCGGATGGGGTTTATTCGAGGGGTGGTTGCATTATTTCCCCAGAAATTTTCGAGACAGACTGTAGTAAAGATGGGCTTTTACCTATTCAGAACTGGTAATACATGGACAAAACAGGATATATTTAGATGTATCAACTATGTAGATGGCTACATATGGTACCAAATATGTATTGTAAAATACAATGACTAGGTACTTTGATCTAAATACGATAAAATGTCCAAAAATGTCCTATTTTGTCACATTTATTCGCAGAATTTTGGCGCTATTTCTGGCGCCATCCAAAACAATGGAGCAAAAATAGCGCCAAGCGCCAAGTGCGCCACGGTGCCATTCGAAATAATGGCGCCAGACGCCAGAGAAATGGGCGCCAAGCGCCAATGGCGCCATGGTGCTGGCGCCATTAAAGGGCGCCATTCCATCACTACATTTCAGTTATTGATGCATTTTTCTAACCAAGTGTACATCACAAACGACGATTCCGTACTAGGATTTAAAAAATTTCTGGCGAAATAATACCCCCCCTCGAAATACCCCCCTCGTTTAACCCCCCCCCCCTTTCGGGACCACTATGAAACAATCACCCTCCGGGGGGTATTTCGAGGAAATACGGTAGTATGTTCTAAAGTAACGCAGTCATTGTTATTAACGTCTGTTCTGCGTTGCACGGATCACTAACCGTGGCTTTTGTCGTTTACGTTCTCAATACACTATATTTGGGGGGTATTTCGAGGGGGGGGGGGGGGTTATAAACTCATTGTCCATTTTGAGGGTGGTATTTCGAGGGGGGGGGTTTCGTGGGGGTATATTGAGGAAATACGGTAGTTGAGTATTTTCACTATTTGTAAATTTTAATTTTTTACTACAGGTCATTTAAAAGACATGTAAAATAAGTTGTTAGTAAAACAACAAATAAGCGCACATTGTTCCACTTATCAAAATACTACCTACTCTGCGGACCGCAAAGTATGCGCCCAAAATTATTTATGTCTTGGTCGATAACGCGCGAGCTAGACACATGTGTGCACGTTCACAAAGAGAAAAATTTTTTAAAAAGAAAAAGGCGGAGTCGCGTACAAACGAGGAATGTTTTTTCCCGAAATGTTTCTTTCTTTTTTGCTGGAATTATTTTTATTTTATTAATGATGACATCATGATGGAGTGTTTACTTCAGAAAAATGCATAGCATGCGGTCCGCCGAGTATATAAAAGTACCTTTTAACCAGAGTTGTGCAAATACTGGTATTTTTGGAAAACGTAAATGTAAACGTAAATACCTTTTCCAAATCAACAGTATAAATACTAAAACGTAAGGTATTTTTAAAATACCAAGGAATACGTATAAAAAAACGTAAACGTAAAAAATTTTACACACAGTATTTGCCATTGTGATTTGGGAAATACCATTATTTTCACCTTATTATGGGTCAATCGCTCCATCTGCACCACTTTCCGTTTTAAGTGTGGCCAAGTCCAACTACGCTGGTAATTCTAGGGGTGTCCCAGACCCTGTGAAATGCCTTAAAAATGTCAAATGGCGTGCAAAATGTCTAAAGTCATGCAAAATGCCCTGGAAGGTGGCAAATCGTTGCCATTTTGCTGGGCATATAACATGAGTATTGACATTTGCATGAAATTTTACATTTTACAGGGCATCCTACAGAGTCTGGGATTGGCACCAGAGCTGCACTCGCTCTGCCAGTTTCAAAACGTGTGCTACTCATAGTTGCTGCAAGTGGCGTCGTCGGAATTCATCACAAAAAAATTATAAACGCAAGACTCCACAAATAAACAAAAAGGGTTCTGTGTTCAGCATTTGAACACATTCATGAATATGTACCAAGTATTCCATGTGTATTAATTGCAATCGTGATTCACTTTTTTTATACACCGCTTTTTGTATGTACCTAGGTATACAAGTTACTTTTATGCAAAAACATAAGAATATTGTTGACTGCAGGTGGTGCGGCCCATTTGAACATGTGCACGTGCGAACGATTACAAGTTTTTTTACGTTTTCTCTAGTACCCGGGTACTTTGGTCAGGAAAACGTAACAAAACGTAACGGTATTTTTGGAAAACGTAAACGTAAACGTAAGTATAAATACCCGAATAACCGGGTATTTCGGGTAAACGTAAATACGTTTTTCCAACTCTGCTTTTAACACAGTAAAACAAAAAAAATGTGTTCAGTAACAAAAACTTAAGAATGTTTTTCTAAAGGGAATGGCTCACACACTATTATACCTAATTTTCCATGAAGATTTGGAAGTAACACTTGGAAATCAGTTTTGAACGCTTACATGAATCAACTGCAGTTGTTGGGTATTGAAAAAACGTATTTGAGTTAACTCAAATGCGTTACTTTTTGAGTCTTCCAAATTTCTGTTGAAAACTGTTGTGTAGGCACAATTAGCATTGAAAAATGGCCGATTTTGCAAAAAAATGATTAGATCTCTCTGGAAAATCGTGAAAAAATATAAAACTCAGAAAATCTTACATTTTCTGAGATTTTTTAAATATACCGTGTGCTTAAATAATCCCCCTGGGAGATTTTTATTTCGTCAGACATTTTTGAGGGGGGGGGACTATTCGAGGGGGAATTGTTCAAGAGGGGGAATTATTATTTCGTCCAAATTTTCAGGCATGTTCTATCAACTAATATATCAAAAATATGGTTTGTAAACACAATAACATGTCATTTTTGTTCAAATTAGGTACAACATATTAATCAAATTTTAAAAGGGGGGGTTATTCGAGGGGGGATAATTTTTTCCTCACTCGTCTTACAGGGGTGGGATTATTCGAGGGGGGGATTATTCAAGGGATGGAACTATTCAAGCAAATACGGTAAATCTCCCAGAGATTTTTTCAATGCTAAGCACAATACACAACAATTCTAATACAATCCAAGAACATATTTTTCCTAAATAATACGAAAACTATTCATAATTTTGTCAGGATAATGAAAACAAATGCAATGCAAGTGTTCTCTTGTGACCTTCAAGTCATCTTAATATCTGTGATGTAATAATGCCACTCAACTAGTGATGGAATGGCGCCATGGCGCTGGCGCCCTTAAATGGCGCCAAAGGGCGCCAGCGCCATGGCGCCATTGGCGCCCTCTTCTCTGGCGCCATTTGGCGCCTGGCGCCCTTATTCCAAATGGCGCCATGGCGCCCTTGGCACTTGGCGCCATTTTTGCTGGCGCCAATTTGGCGCCCGGCGCCATTGTTTTGGATGGCGCCAGAAATGGCGCCAACATGCTGCGATGAGAGTGCATTTTCATTCATTTTCACGTATACTCCAGTCGCTTTACACCCTGCACGCGTGGTTCCCGCTGGAAGCGTGCCAACAACTTTTTTTACCCATGCCATTTTCATAAAAAGTTGAAAAAAGTCATCTCTGTTATAACGCTATACGTTATCTTATTCACAACAATGAATTATAATCTTTTATACAATAAATCGCATGCTTCATCATCATTGGCACGCTTCCAACGTGAGACATAAATGAGTGCGAGGGCAGAGTATCATGTCCGCCGAGTATACCTTATATTCAGAATAAAAAAGATTTTTATAGGATTAAGCGTGTCTACTTTTTTTGCTAACATTGCACATTCTTTTGCTTGGAATACTTCGAGAATACTTGGAGATATTTTTGAATACTTGGAGTTTGCTTGTATCAAAATCCAATCACCATATTCTTCTAATAGAAGGGCAGGTACAAAGTTTGATGAAAAAATAGAAGAGTGCACAACTATTAGAAGAAATATGGTATACTCGGCGGACCGCAGTATGCACAGCATTCTACCATAATTCAATGAATAAAACCCTGTGATAAATTTTGTTATTAGGTAACCGTCCCATAGAAAAACGAAATATTATGATGAAAAAACTGTACACTTTTTGGTTCATTATTCAGATGGGTTATGGTAGGTTTCGATACTAAGTGTGATGTCCGCAGAGTATACCTATTGAGATGGTCAGAAATTTATTATGTTTCAGGCTAGAAAAACTGTTATAACCTTATAAATAGTATGAAATTGTGAAAATTGGGATAGAATGTGATTTCCGGTTCAAATACTTGCCATTGAAAAAGTGCAAGGGTCAAAAATAAAGACACTGGTCCCCATACAATTTTTTGAATATAAATCTATATTATACCGTATTTCCTCGTGCGGTGTGCCAATACTTTCACCAACATCAGTGCTATCAAGGTAAAATGAATACCGTATTTCCTCGAAATACCCCCGGGGGGTTTATTGTTTCAGAGTGAGAATTTTGAGGGGGGGTTAAACGAGGGGTGGGGGGTATTTCGAGGGGGGGGGTTATTATTTCGCCAGAAATTTTTTGAAATCCCACTACTAAAATGTCGTCTGAAACGTACGCAGACGTCGAAAAATGCAACAAAAATCGCCATTTATAAGACTCTAAAGACATTTATAAGTGTGTAGATGTACAAACACTGTTCTCACATAACAGAGTCATCGTTTTTAACGTGTTTTCTGCATTGCCGGGATGACAAACCGCAGCCTTTGTCATTTACGTTCTCTATACACTAATTTTTTTTGGGGGGGTATTTCGAGGGGGGGGGTTTATAAGTTCATAGTGTCCATTTTGAGGGGGGGGGGGTATTTCGAAGGGGGGGGGGGGTATTTTGAGGAAATACGGTATTCATGTTAAGATGCAGTTTTTAGGCTGTTTAAATACATGAAAAAAATCGTATAAGACATTGCTCTTCTAAAACCCTCGATTGATATATTACATGCTGCAATAATGACTAACAGTTGGCGCCATTTTGGCGCCCGGCGCCATTGTTTCTGGCGCCCTTTGGCGCCTGGCGCCATTTTTTCAGATGGCGCCGTGGCGCCATTTTCGCTGGCGCCCTTTGGCGCCCGGCGCCATTTTTTTGAATGGCGCCATGGCGCCATTGGCGCCTCGCGCCATTTTTCCTGGCGCTTTTCCATCACTACACTCAACTCACACATGTATAGAAAAACTTATCGTATTGGAGATGCAGTATTTGAAAACAGAGATGTTGTAATACTGGTATTTCTGGAAAAAGTAAACATTAATACGCTTTCCCATTTTTGATTAAAAATACTAAAGCAAAATGTATTTTAAACTAAAGTGTTACTTGTGGAAACGTAAAATAAAATAAAATTCGTACACTACAAACAACAAATGAAGTTACTGAGAATTCACCAAATTTATAACGAAACAAAAATCCCCTCGTTTAACCCCCCTCAAAACTTCCAGTCTGAAAAAATAAACCCCCCAGGGGCCAGATTTAATACTCCCTACAGATTTGTAGAGTAGGGCGTATGCCCGACAGATTTTTTAAAGTTTAGCCACATCGACGCACATGCACCGAGAGCAAGGCGGTTCGTAAAATATACGAAACCATCCCTTAAGGTCGCCGATATTGCAATATGACGTATATCACTTCGATTTTTGCCCGGAAATCACGATTTCGTCATTTTTTGGCCGTCTGTCAATTCGTTTTTTATTTTATTTTGTCAGGCGGGTTACTCGCAAAAGTCGCGCTTTTGTGTAGGCAGGTAGTCACTTTTTTAGTGTTCACTGTCTGCAACCAAAACCATGAGGGCAGCGACAAGAAAGAAATGCATGCACGAGCGTACAAAAGCGCGACTTATGCGAGTAACCTGCCCGACAAAATAAAATAAAAAACGAAATGGCAGACGGCCAAGAAATGACGAAATCGTGATTTCCGAGCCAAAATCGAAGCGATATACGTCATATTGCAATATCGGCGACCTTAAGGGATAGTTTCGTGTATTTTATGAACCGCCTTGCTCTCGGTGCATGTGCGTCGATGCGGCTGAACTTAAAAAAATCTATCGGGCGTACGCCCTACCCTACAAATCTGTAGGGAGTATTAAATCTGGCCCCAGGAGTGTAATCCGAGGAAATACAGTAGGTTGATAGCAACGATGGGAAAAACACAGAAACTCAGAAATTGTGAAAAACTCAAAACTCAATTGAGTTTTTTATGGAGAACACAGAAACACAGAAAATACCGTAAAGTTTTTTTGAGTTCTTTCATCAAATTGATTAAAGGCGCATGATCATTTCAGTTGGACTAAACAACATACCGTATTTCTTCGATTTTATTGACTGTTCATTTACATTGCCTTGCTCGTTTACATTGTCGGGTCTGCGGGGCATCCGAAAAATACATTGCCATGTTCAAATACATTGGCGTATGAAAATAGCGATGTTGCGTTATCATATTCATCACTTAATGTTTGCTGTTCTAAGGTGTCTAAAGCTCTACTACTGGAAAATTTACCTAATTTATGATGAACGCAAAGTGTAGTTTTCATTATACTTATTCCACATTCATATCTAATTAAGAAATGCACATGGAAAATACTATATGGGATATACATTGCCATGTTCATTCACTTTGCCCTGCTCGTTTACATTGCCCCCCCCCCCCCAAATGGCTTATGAAACGATACATTGGCGGTCAATAAAATCTAAGAAATACGGTAATGTAAAACAGTGCATATTTTACATGAGGTATGCATTTATGTATAAGTTACCGTATTTCCTCAAAATACCCCCCTCAAAATGGGCACTATGAATTTGTGGTCCGGGAAATGCATAACAGACTGTCAAAACACTTACTGTGTTACGTTAGAACATCGTTTATACCATCTACATCCTTATATAAGGCTGTAAAAACTTATAAATGGTGGTTATTGTTGCATTTTTCACGTTTTTCTTTCAAAGTTTTCACTCTGAAAAAATAAACCCCCAGGGGGTATTTCGAGGAAATACCGTTTACAAATTTTATGATGGAATAAGTATCCAAACATTCAAAATCAAAAGATGGTGTCTACATCTCTTTGACTATTTTTAACTATTTTGGCTATTTTTTACTCTACCTACAGGGCTTGGGATTGCCCCCTGCTTGGGAAAAATTTTTCAGCTGCCGGAAAACGGAAAACGGGAAGGTAAAAAAAACTCGGCTGCCGGAAAACGGAAAGGTAAAAAAATTTCAGCTGCCGGAAAACGGAAAATGGAAAGGTAAAAATTTTCCTGTGGTAAAGCGGAAACGGAAATGGATTTTTGACATCCTATAAACAACATACCGTATTTGCTTAAAACATCCCCCTGGGGTATTATTTTTTCGTCAGACTTTTTTGAGGGGGGATTATTCAAGGGGGGAATTATTTAAGGGGAGGAATTTTTATTTCGTCAGAATTCTCAAGCATGTTTCCATCAACTCATTCAACAAAACATGCTTTATTTACACAATAACATGCTAGTCTTGTTCATTTCATGATCGATGTTTTGTATTGTGCTTTTGCCTTTTTTCATTTAACCAACTTTAGACGCATTTGAGTTAACCAGAATAAGGTGTCTGTCAACTAGTTGGAGAATAAAAAATTCGTCAGCTTCTTCAGAATAGGCTTTTCCATGACTTTAGAAACTTTGCATGACGTTTGACATATTACAGGGCATTTCACAGGGTATGAGAGCTAGGGTTGGAAAAAAAACGTTTTTTTTAACTCGATGTTTTTTTTTAAAAAAAAACGTTTTTTTTTAAAAGCTCCCAGATATGACCTAGTGTCAACATATATAGGTATATCAGACACTGGCAATACTCTGTGATGTTAAATATGACCATATAATGGCTGTGGAGCCATGGGATAGCATTATAAGTGGTGATTTGTGTCAAAAATATCCATTTTTCGTCGACATATCGTTCGTATATCGCCTTATAGTCAAATGTTCGTGACTTCAGGTAAAGTTTGGCACGGAATGGTGATCAAACAAGGTTATAAAAGGAGGTTGTTACTTTGGGAGTGAAGTTACACACTGTGGAGGTACATGGAAGCACATTACCTCAATATTATATATTACAGCAACATATGTCGGCTTATTCACCCATGGTAGCACATAGAAATGGATGTTTTGATACTAAAAATGCAACAAAACCAATGAAAACAACCACCAATGTCAATTTGTGTGTGAAATTGCGCGCTTGCGCGCAAAAATTTTGCAAAATACCTAGTGCTTAGTACTAAAAATTTCGGCAGATGTTTTTTTTTTTAAAAAAACATTTCGGACGTCATGTTTTTTTAAATAAAAAAAACGTTGTTTTTTTTTTTTAAAACGTTTAAAAAAAACATCGGCCAACCCTAATGAGAGCACCCCGAATGTAGAAAGGTTAATAAAATTGACACACCGGAAATTACACCATCCCTAGAAGCGTTCGGATCTGTATATCCGTCCTCAAAGTTGCTCAACATTACACCGCTGAGAATTAAAATCAATCGTTGAATTGTTTGACAATAATAGAATACAAATTAGACTGCCGCCAATTTGAGTAGAATTGCCCTAAAATATGATTTACTTATTTGTTGACACTTACATTATTTAGTCAATTGGCAGTCAACTGAAAATAGCCTATAAATTGATGTTGACAGGAATGCATATTTTTCGGTACATGTGCCAAGTGCCGGGTTACGTTTAAGATTACCAGCAATTTTTTGCACACTAAAGAGCATTTTACATTCTAGTTCATGACGCTTGAAAAATTTGCCTATTTTACCATAATAAAATTTTGCATTTCAGACTGGCCCCTCAAAAAAACATGAAATATTCATACATGGGCACATTTTATTCAACCAAGGGGCAATCCCAAGTAGGGTGGCAGAATTTACCGTACCGTACCGTACCGTACCGCATTTTTGGAAAATTTACCATACCATACCGTACAGTTTACCGCACTTTTGGAAATTTACCGTACCGTACCGCGTACCGCATATTCCAAAATTTACCGTACCGTACCACGTACCGCACTCATTTACTGCAAAAATGCGGTAAATTTTAATCAGATTGACCTTAAATATACACCTTAAAATTCACCTTAAAATGTCGTGTTCTGCAATTTTTTGCGCGCAAGCGCGCGAATTTGACTACATTGTTTCCACTGATTTGAAGCCCTTTCACTTCTGCATGCAATATTGCTGTACGCCATTAGATTGGTATAATGTGTTGATAACTAAAACTAAAACTTATAATATCAAGCCATGTGCTTCAAATCACTCTTAAGTTGTGAAACATCACCTGCAATGTTTTGAGCTTATTTGTTGCAGTGACATATGTAGTTGGAAGTAGGGTAGCATCAATATATTGATCCCCTGCCTTGTGGGTAATCTAATTCTATGTCATCACACTGTTATTGTGTTATAAAGTCCATTAACAAATTGATTAATTGAATTTAGTGTCAATTTATGAAGTAAAGGTTGTCTGTAGTCCCGCATTGATACATTTCTGACAAACGAAAATTTACCGTACTGTACCGTACCGTACCGCACTTTTCAGATTTACCGTACCGTACCGTTTACCGCAAAATTGAGGATTTACCGTACCATACCGTTTACCACAAAATAGAAAATTTACCGTACCGTACGGTTTACCGCAAGGCCGTACCGTCTGCCACCCTAATCCCAAGCCCTGTAAAGTGTAAAGTAAAGTGTTAAATGAAAAGTCAAATGCAGAGTAAAGTGTCAATCAAAACAAAAAAAAGAAATGATTTTTTTACTGAACTTTGCATGATAATTGACACTTTACTTTGCATTTGACTTTACATTTGACACTTTTCTTTGCATTTGACTTTACATTTGACACTTTACTTTGCACTTTACAGGGCTTGGGATGACGGTGCACTATTCCGCATTTTGGCTAATCCCGCACATTTAGCTACCCATCTATCCCGCATCTTGGCCTATCCCGCATCTTGCCGGTGTAATGTGCGAGATAGGCAGTGTGCGTGATGGGTTTGTGTGCGGGATAGGCCAAAATGCGGAATAGTGCACCGTTCTTGGGATTTCCACCACAGCTATGGCTATTCACATCCACTACAAATTTCTCAACACAGACTAGGGTTGGGGAACCGAACCGAACCGAACCAAGAACCGAGCGCTATTTTGGAACCGAGAACCGGAACCGAAAAAAATACCCGAACTGGAACCGAGCGCTTTTTTGGAACCGAGAACCGGAACCGAAAAAAATACCCGAACTGGAACCGAGAACCGACAGTTAGACCCGGAACCGAACAAAAGAACCGAGAAATTTTATACAATAATCGTATCAAAATGCAACATTTGCACCGTTGCGTTTTACAGAGGGCACTGAAACAGATTGATTATAAATACAGTTTGAATTGATATCCATTTGCAGTATTGGTTATTGTTGTTTGAGACGAAATGAGATTGAAACAGCTGCTTTGTTTGGATTTGCACATTGTTTCATGTATGATGTTTGCTACACTACAACTGTGTTGTTTTTCCTTTATTCAGCTTATTATTGCCCGATACCCGATTTTTTCATTACCCGGAACCGAAATTTTTGAAAATTTGGAACCGAAAGAACTGAACCGAGAACCGGAACCGTTAATTTTGAGGAACCGAGAACCGAACCGAATTTTTTTAGAACCGAGAACCGGAAAAGAAAATTTTGAAATTCCCAACCCTAACACAGACATCTTTGGTTGGAATGTACTCTAAGGCCATGTTAACACGGATTTCATGTGACGACAAAAAATTTGTGTCGTCAGACATTTTTTTATGAAAATTGCAAATTTTATGTGTGTGATGACAAATAGGCCTCGTTATTTCCGACAAAAATCGGCCTCGTAGTTGCCGACAAACAAAAATTTTGATATTATGCACTCAAAATGCCACTTTTTTGCTCAGATGATACCACAGTATTGTTGGCACAAAGTATTTATTTAAATGTGCTATGAATTGCATGTACTTTGCAGTGACTTCTCATGCCACTGGGTGATGGCAACTGTAGAATGTCGTCACAAGCAAAGCACGTTCACAGCTTGTGACAACACTTTTTGAACACATCTGTAAAAAAAATAGGAATTTGTTAAGAAGTTGTTGGAACGCCTCGCTAGCGAGGCTAATTTGCATGACTCTGACAAATTTTTTTGATGCTTCATATCTTGTTCATTTTTCAACTAATTTAGACCATTCTACACTTAAAATGATCAGGAGGATATGTAGAATTCAATTTTGGCATCGGTTTAGTGATGCCAAGCTTCCCCATGCTGATTCGACTAAGTTTTTGAAAAATGAAACGTTTTGATCATACTATAATTAGTGATGTTAAAGGCACTGGGAAATATGGCAATGGACCACACCGTCACCTCTGCAATTCCTTAGAAACAGTGTTGGCAAAATCTTGGAGGATAATAAAAATAGAATAGAAAATTTAAGAATAAAATAAAATAAAATGGAAATTTTCAACAAAAAAAAATTGTATAAAAATTCCAATTTTTGTAAAATATTTCTAAAATTGTATAAAAATGTAAAATGTCATGCAAAGTGCCATTTGTCATGTCAAATGTAAAGTAGGGTGTCAATTGTCAACCAAATTGTATCCAGATCTTATGTTTTGTATCCAAATCTTATGTGGACATGTGGATTTTTATACAAAGATGATTTGGAAACAACAACATAAGATTTGGATACAAACACAAGCTTTGAATACAAAAACATAAGATTTGGATACACAATTTTCATCATAGGCGGTGTAAGTGCTTGTGCACTTGTGAATGTCACAAGTGGCATTTTTGGTGTCACAAGCAGGAATTTCACTGTCACATTGTAGCATTCATGAGTGTGTATTATACAAACAAGAGTGAAAGCTCAAAATTAGCTAAAAATTGCTAAAATTTGCTCTATTTTGCCAATTTTCTCCTCTATAATCACTATTTTCATCTGTATACATTGTTATACTGTATACATACATATTTCAAAATGAAAATAATAACGTAATTTAGGGACACAACACAGGTTCGATATATTGAAAAAATGGTTGATATTCTATAATTTTTCAAAATTTTGATATTGATATTCTATATTCTATATTTTTTCAAAATCTTCGATATCAGTATTCAATATTAAAAAATTGTCATTATCCAATATTCAATATTCTATACAATATTTCATTTTGAACCTTAATTATTTCACCATAAATTTTTGTGAAGGATCATAGTAAACAATAGCCAGTTTTGTGTGGGTGCAGGGGTCTCCAGGAGGGGGGGGCTGCCCCCCCAAATCGGCCAGCTATCTATCTATAACAGAGGCTGCTCAGCTATCTATATATCCCAAGACAAAATTTTTGGCTACTACCCCATGAGCCCCCCCCCCAAATCGCTCAGCCATCTATCTATCTATCTGGAATGATTTTTGAGAAATTTTGCCCCTATTTTCACTCAAAATTGTTAATTTTCACACCTTTTTAGTTTTTCACTACAAAGGCATGGTTTTCGGCTATATACATGGTTATATACCTATTTTTAGTCATTTTAAACCTACGCAAGTACACAATTAACTGAAAATAGGCAATGAAACACATACAATAGTGATTTTTAAGGTGAAAAACTATAAAAAGGTACAAAAATTATCGATTTTAAGCAAAAATTTGGGCAAAATTTCTCAAAAATCGCACCAGATAGATAGATAGATAGCTGGCCGGTTGGGGGGGGGGGGGTTATGCCTCTGGGATACATGATAGCTGTGTGTAATTCCCACTTCAAATACTTGTCACTGAAAATGGGTACTTCAGACTAGGGTTGGGAATTTCAAAATTTTCAGTTCCGGCTCCCGGTTCCAAACAATTTCGGTTTGGATATCGGTTCTCGGTTCCTCAAAATTTTTAGTTCCGGTTCTTTGTTCCGGTTCTCAAGTTCAGTTCCGGTTCAGTTCTTTCAGTTCCAAAACTTTCAAAAATTTCTGTTCCTGGTAACCAAAAAATCAGGTATCGGGTAATTTTTCTGAGCTATTATGGCATTCAAAAACACCGACACAATAAGTCACATTGTTGTCACATAAAAAACACGTTCACAGCTTTTGACAGTTATCAACAACTTAAGACAATTTGTAATCGTCACACTTGCGCATCCTGAAAATCGAGTTTTTGGATTTTTCGGATTCTAAAAATTTGTCGGAAAGCTGTCGGAACGCCCGGCAGAATAAAAAAAATTCAACGGCCCATAACTATTTAATGACTAAGCCAATTGAACTGAAATTACCAGAGTTGTTAAAAGGTACGTATGTTTACTCGAAAAATACGCGTACGCGAGTACTCGCTAAATACATTTACATATACTTTTCAAAAAAATACCGTACCCACTTGTACGCGTACACTTTCAAAGCGTACGCGTACGGAAAATGTATTTATGAAAATTCAATGTGGAACATATTCATAAAGTAACTACACTGCAATGTATTCACAGAAGTGGTTCCATTGAATATTTTAGCTATGTGGGGGTAGTGCCTTTAAAAATTTCAAAATTCGCAACCAAATCGAAATGTTTGTGGAGACAATGGATGTGGTAAACGAGTTGGGAGTAGGGTTCAAACGGGACCGCGGTCCCGGTACATGGTTCGGCAAAAAGTCGGGACTGGGGCGGTCCCGGTCCCGGTCCCGACAATTAAAAAAGCCAGTCCCGGCTGGGTGTAGTTACCATCCCAATGGAAACAGACGCCAACCCACGATCACTCGATACCGGGAACGTTTCTATGTATTGATTCAGATCGACCTAAGTTGAACGTGCGTACGCGCGCAATTACGAATTGTTATGCCAATTCCGGTCGGATTATCTCACATTGTCTTTGCGTGAACTTTTAGGGCACAGGCGTGACATTTATTTGTGTGTGTACTTGTGGCAGTTTGTGGAGCGTACTGAATCACATGCTATAAATATGTATGGGCTTTTCCAAATTTTCCATTTTTTCTATTTATATATTTTCAGTGAATAATTAGTAAATATTACAAATACGGTAATTTACATAAATAATAATGCACATAAATGTACAAATACATTTCCCTGAATAAAGTATACTCGGATGACATTACACTTAGTATGGAAACCTACCATAACATGTCTGAATAATACCAAAAATGATAGTTTTTTCATCATAATATTTCTCTTTTACTATGGAATAATTACTTACGAGATTTATCACAAGATTTTATTCATCAATTTATGGTAGGATTCTGCGCATACTTTGCGGTCCGCCGAGTATACACAGTACACAATGCCACAAAGTAAATGCCACTCAATCATGCCTGCACGCTAAAGTTCACGTAAAGACAATGTAAGATAATCCTACCAGAAGCGGCCTTGATGCACGCCGCCGCTGACCTCTCAAATGCAAGCGCAATTAAGGCGGAGCAAAAATAATGCAGATCCCATGTCCTAAGTGGGCGTGTGCGCTTGGGTCTGGCATTGGGATGGTAAGTGGAATACGCCCCGGTCCCGGTCCCGGAATTTTATAGCGGTCCCGACAAGGGATGGAAAAAACGTATTTTTCAAAAAAATTTGCCAGAAATGGCACTTTTCTAAAGCGATTTTGTAGGAACATCTAAAAAATTTTCCGTGCAAGCACGCAAATACCCAGCCAATGATTACTATGTATTTTTCCATAATGTGACAGCGTTAGAAAGGTCCCCAACATGATTCTAGTACGAAATATAGGTATATAAAGAAACCTATATTGTAGACTTTGGCGCCAACACCAGCGCCAATACTGCCATGGCGTTGGCACCTACAACTGGCGCCGCCCCCCCTCCCAAAAAAATTCTGCGTACATTGCGTTTCATCATATATTTGCAACTTCAAGTGAAGATGGCAATGGAATACTGCTTGAATAATGTTATAAGAAAAGGCTAATACATTCAGAGTGGTCCTTCACACAGTGGAGGTGTGTGGAACAACATTGGCTGGATATTACATACCAATAAGGTTCAAACAATACCGCGGTGCCGGTACCTGGTTCGGCAAATCCCAGTCCCGGTCCCGACTCCCCAGTCCCGGTCCCGGTCCCGGTCCGACAATTGAAAAAAGCCAGTCCCGGTCCCGGTCCCGACCCCCCAGTCCCGGTCCCGGTCCCGACCCACCAGTCCCGGTCCCGGTCCCGACATTAGAAAATTTCTGGTCCCGGTCCCGGTCCCAGTCCGAAAAACTGGTCCCGTTTGAACCCTAGTCGGGAGAACGATGATTTTTATCTCCTAGAAAAAAGAGACCTTGAAAACTATATAATCTGTCATTTGCTTATAGAAAAACATACGTTGTGCTGTACACGTATGAAAGTGCCCAGATTTTCACATTCTATGAAGAAAAGTAGTCGTTTCTACACTCACAAAAAAGTACCCACATTTACGCGTACGTACGAGTAAAAAAAAGTATTTTACGTTTTCTATACTTTGTGGTGAGTAAAAAAATACTTTACGTTTACATATACTTTTAAAAAAGTTCAGTAATTCTATCCAACTCTGGAAATTACAGACACATATACACCTAAGTATCATATATACTCAACCATTTTTACTCGTGAATATGGAACTTTATTCAGGAGTTATGGAACTTGATTTGTCGGAAAAGATTTGTTGTAGCCATGAAATCCGTGTAAACGCCGCATTATAATTTTAGCTCTGACAAATATTCTATTAGATTTCTTGCCAGCAAAGCAACCATAACATTAAAAATGGTGATCGAAAAAAAACAGCCGGGGGCTTCTTCCAATTAAACTAGGTAGGCTGGAAAATTGACAGTCTTCCAAAATATCGGACAAAAACCTTCATTTTTCACAGTGTAAAGCGTGGCAGATATTAGGAAAAAGAATGCAAGAACTTGAAAACAAAGATTTATTTACAACCACACGATATGAAAATTAAAGTGCGCTGTCAAATGACACATTCCACATAAAGTATTAATGACACATTCCACAAATGACACATTCCACATAAATTACTGGACAACTGCAACATATAAAAAGTTATAAAAACGCACTTTACAGGGCACTTTACGCGTCGAAACTTGTCACTTAACGGACGCAAACTTGTACACCATAAAATCACCATCGCAATACTGGCGCGCGAAAGCTGCACCAGCCTCTGTGGGGTCAGAAAAAGCCAGTCTGCGAGCAGTGAGGGGGGTGAAAAATAGCTCCCTAGATTACTGACAATTTTGGTGGGAATTTGTTGAAGATATTTTTGAGGCACCAGATTTCTAATTTTTTATCGCTTAATTAAAATTGTAATTTCATCAAAATTCGTGTCATAAATTTCGGTTAATTATGTGATTTTTTTAGAAGTGCCTACAAAATCGCAAATGGAAAAGTGCCATTTCTGGCCAATTTTTATGTCCGGCCCGGGAACGGGGGGAAAATACCCGCCCCCACGTACGTCCTTGATTGAGGTATGTAAGAATAGAGCCAGAATATACCGAATACAGAATACAGCAAAGCGAGCGGTGACGTTACTTCACCGGCTGAAACTCCCAGTGCACGTAAACTCCCAGTGCATGTAGACTCCCAGTGCATGTAGACTCCCAGTGCACGTAAACTCTCAGTGCACGTGAACACCCAGTGCACGCAAACTCACAGTGCACTCTGTTCGCTGTGCGGCGCTGCCGCAACTTTGCCACCCCCCCCCCCACGGGCTGCGTGCATTTGTAAATACTTTTGTATTTATATGCAAAATGAAAATTTCGAAATTAAAAATGAAAACCAAAAATTTCGATTTGTCAAAAATGTCAACCAAAATTACAAAAAAAAAAAATTCATGCATCCCGCGGGGGTAACAATGGCAAACCCTCTGGAAAAAAGTATTTAAAATTTTAAGTGTTTTTTCAAAGATAAATTTTCAATAGTTTTCAAATTTTCGAATTTAATATTCAAATCTTTTTCATCACTTTTGGAATTTTAATTTTTTTAGGACTTTTCAAAAAAAATTCCAATTAATTAAATTCGAAAGAACTACATTTTCAAATTTTTCTGGTGAATTTTGAATACATTATCATGTTTTGCAGCCTTCTGAGCTGTTACTGCACCCATGTCTGCACATCTTTTGTTCTGCTGCTAGCTACAAATAAATTCATGTAAAACTGATGTTTTGAACTGCGTTTCTGCATTTTTTGTTTTTTCTTCTTCCAAAAATAAGTAAAAAATTCGAAAATTCAAAAACATTTTCGAATTTTTCTATAAAAAAAAATCGATTTTTAAATGTTTTTTCGAGGGGTGAAATAAAAAATCGAAAAAAATGTTGGGAATAAAAATTCAAAGTTGCGGCTGCGCCGCCGCACAGCGAACAGAGTACACACATACACTGTGAGTTCACGTGCACTGGGAGTCTACATGCACTGGGAGTTTACGTGCACTGAGGCACAGGCCAGGACCGTATCCAGGGGGGGGGGCGGGGGGAGCTGCAGCCCCCCCCCCTTCCCGGGGCGAGACCAGAAAGTGACAGGAAAATTCCTCACCAGGTTATTATCATCAGATTTGCTCCATGTGGCCGCAAATCTTTATAAATACACTCAACGCTGTGCTTTTTGCTGTTTTGTATGTATATTTACATACATTTATAGCGTTCCATGGCGCTGGCGCCAACGCCAATGGCACCATGACCTGGCGCCTACTAATGGCGCCATTCCGCCACTATGTAGCTAAACTTTTAGGGGGGGGGGGGCGGAGCCCCCCCCTCGCTGGCCTCCGTAAACAAGAAGCCCCCACCCTGCACAAAAATCAAGGATACGTCCCTGGCACAGGCTCACTTCACCAACTATCGAAAAATTTTCAATTTCTCTTTTCCCGATTATTTGAAAAAAACAACCCCATTCCACACCACATTCAAAACCCCCCAAATTCTAAAACCCCAAAATACCCCCCACCCCACCTATCAGCGGGCACACTAATGCCATACTTAGCGTGGCAGCGGGCGGCGTCCACGAGCTGGGTGGCGAGCCCCCTGCGCCGGTGGTCGGCGCGCACCCATAAGCGGTTGACGCCCAGCTGGGCCGGCTGGCTGAGGGGGGACACCTGGGGGGTTGGGGGGTGGGGGGGGTTAGAACTCAACACGATCAGTGATCGAAGGCATAAAAACTTGAGTAGACTCGACTAGGGATGGCAAGCGCTTTTTTAAGCGCTTTTTTTTAAAAAAACGTCGCTTTTTTTTAAAAAAAGCGCTAGCAAAATTTTTTGTACTTATGCACTAGGTATTTTGCTATTTTTTTTGTGCGCAAGCGCTTAATTTCACATGCAAATTACCACTGGTGGCTGTTTTCATTGGTTTTGTGGCATTTTTAGTGTCATTGCTTCTATCCCTGCATGCTATCATGTAATAATAAGTTGTGATATGTTAGTGTAGTATAGAATAATCAGCCAATGTGCTCCCAAATACTTCAACAGTGGGGAACATTAGTCTCAATGTATTAGCCTTCTTTTATAGCCTTATTTATAAGCACTATTTCATGCTTAACTTCACTCGAAGTCATGAAACATTCACAAACTGCGATATACATAATTAGTCAACAAAAAAAATTTTTTGGGCAGAAATCACCACTGATCATGTTATCCAATGACTACACAGCCATTATATGGCTATATATCATCACAAGTACTGCCACTTGTCTGATATACCTGTATATATTGATAAAGAACCATATTTGGGAGGGTTGTTAGGGAACGTCTCAACATTTTTTGAAAAAAGCGAAAAAAGCGCGTTTTTTTCTAAAAAAGCGCTTTTTAAAAAAAAGCGGGGCCGTTAAAAAGCGCTTTTTTCCATCCCTAGACTCGACTCGCTTGAGAAAATAAGGTCATGACTCTCTAGGGCTGGCACTTGATTTTTTTACCGCAAACTTTTTTCAGAGTAAAATATATTATTTATACTCATCGCAAAATTTGTTAACCAACAACTCAAAAACGGAAATTATCAAAAGCAGTCAAATTCAAAAACCATCATCCAAAACACCTTCCAACCCCCAAAACCCACCGTGCAAGTTCCACCAGGCGCCTGCAGCACTTTCCGACCCTCAGTTATCAAATCGACCAACAGTACAGCGAGAATTTGGGGCGTGAGCGAGTTGCCGATTGCCACGAATGCTTGTCTGCAAAAAAAGTTGACAAATGGCCCTACACACACTAGTTTTCACCGTGACTTGTGTGAAAACTGAAATGGCCACATGGCCACATCCAGCCTACTCGCATTGCATGCTATGCGTTTTAGTTTTCAAATTTTAACTTTCATTAATTTAGATTCAAACTTAAATAAAATAAAATTCAACCCTGTTCATAAATTTTCATTTGAATATTTTGCAGTTTTCACATTTTTACACCGCATTAAAAAAATTGAGTACACGGGGTCATACTCAAGGGTCGATTACAGCTCAGTGTGATTTTGCGAAAAATTACGTCATAAAACTGATTGCATCAATATAGACGAAGGTACAGCGTTGAAATTTCAGAATTAGACAGTTCTAGTAATTATGTGTAGTGTCCGAAAAATTTTTTAAATACTCATTTGTTTCATTGGTTATTAATTTTACGTCAAAAGTTTAGGCATAAAATGTTGCTGACGTAAAATGTTAACGTAAAATATGAGAATTTTTACATAAAATTAATAACGAATAAAAAAATGATAATTTAAAAATTTTTTTCGGGATATAACCCATAATTACTAGAACTATCTAATTCTGAAAGAAATTTCCACATTGTACCTTTGTCTATATTGATGCAACCAGTTTTACGGCGTAAATTTACGTCGTAATTTTATGCAAAGTCACGCTGAGCAGTAATCCCGGCTTTAACGCGGCCAGACCTGTGAGGTGCCCAAATGTCGTCGCTGCGGGTGCAGAACCCAATTTCGGTGTTGACCAACTGCGAGACGACCGCCTCGACGCGTCGCTTGAGCGCCCCCTTGCAATTGGGCCGCACTCGATGGATCAGCACTGAACCGTGGTCCTGGGAGAGGGGGAAGTTTGAGGTTTTGTAGTTTGAGGTTTTGTAGTGGTCAAGGACGCATCCAGGGGGGGGGGGCGGGGGGGCTGCAGTCCCCCCCTTCCCGTGGTGAGACCTAAAAAGACCCGAAAAATGCGAGTTTTGCGACTTTTCGCTGTATATACCGTAAATCCTCGAATAAGTCCCCCCCTCGAATAACTCCCCCCTGTTAGCCGACTGAGGAAAAAATAACTCCCCCCTCGATAAACTCCCCCCTACATTATGGGTGGGAAAGTTGTATATGTGTAAAAATGCGGTAAATATGTGTGTGTACATAAGATAATGTATTCTTTTACCGCTGACGTTCACTAGCACTGATTTCATTGCATTTTATATGAATAAATGCATGAATTTAATCCCATCTATACAATACGATGATCATGCATTTCACTTAATTTTCTGACGAGAAATTAACTCCCCCCCCCCTCGAATAACTCGCCCCCTCGAATAAGTGCCACCTCAAAAAATTCTGAGGAAAAAATAACTCCCCTGGGGACTTATGCGAGGATTTACGGTATATGCATAATTACAAACATATAAAGTGGTTCCCGGCGCTGGCGCCAACGCCAATAGCGCCATGGCGTGGCGCATTTGTATGGCGCTAGCGCCAAAACGCCCTTTTCGTACTTATATAGGGAAAAAAATTTAGGGGGGGGGGGCTGAGCCCCCCCCCCGTTAACAAGCAGCCCCCCGCTCAAAAATCCTGGATACATCCCTGGTAGTGGTGCTATGTATTTGTACTAGATGGCACCGGCTGTCAACTGGTTTCCATTTCAGTTCGCATTTTTAGTTGACCGGTAGCGGTTCTTTGTTTTGTTCAATGTTCAAATAAAAATGCCAAAATATTTGATTTCCAATATCAGTGTATGACTTGACGAAACTGGGACCAGTTCCGGACATTGAGAAGTCAGAAGTAAAATGGCAAGTGCGAAGTGAAATGGTAAAAGCGAAGTGAATTGAGTAGTAAAATGGCAAAAGCGAAGATAACTTACTTTTTATTTTTACTTCGCGTTTGCCAATTTACTTGCCATTTCACTTCACTTTTTGCCATTTTACTTCGCTTTTGCCATTTTACTTCTCACTTCTCAATTTCCAGAAGTGGCACCTGGTCAACTAATATAATATCTAAATCGACATAGAAAACCAGTTGACAGACGACCCTTTGTCAACTAGCGTCAACCACCCACCCCCAAACCAACCACCAACAACTCAGAATGGGCGCCACTGAGCGCCTGAGTACGCGCCTGCCCGGCCAACTGGCACAACATCTGGCACTTGTCCAACTTGTGCTGGTGGAAAACGGCGTGCTGCAGGGCGTCCCGGCGAAGTTCGGGCGTGTAGAACATGCCGCACTCGGGGCACGTTATTGCGCCGATTCTGGTAATTTTTTAGGGATGTTTATTTTTAAAAAAACGATGTTGTTACTCACTAGTAGGGTTGGCCGATGTTTTTTTTAAAACGTTTTTTATTTAAAAAAAACGTTTTTTTAATAAAAAAACATGACGTCCGAAATGCGCGCAATTTCACACACAAATTGACATTGGTGGTTGTTTTCATTGGTTTTGTGGCATTTTTAGTATCAAAGTATCCATTTATATATGCTACCATGGGTTAATAAGCCATCATATGTTGCTGTAGTATATAATATTGAGGTAATGTGCTTCCATGTACCTCCACAGTGTGTAACTTCACTTCCAAAGTAACAACCTCGTTTTATAACCTTGTTTGATCACTATTCCGTGCCAAACTTTACCTGAAGTCACGAACATTCGACTATAAGGCAATATACAAACAATATGTCGACGAAAAATGGATATTTTTGACACAAATCACCACTTATAATGCTATCCCATGGCTCCACAGACATTATATGGTCATATATAACATCACAGAGTATTGCCACTGCCACTGTTATATGTTGACACAAGGTTATAGCTGGGAGCTTTAAAAAAAACGTTTTCTTTATAAAAAAAAACGTTTAAAAAACATCGAGTTAAAAAAACGTTTTTTTCCAACCCTACTCACTAGTAGGGTTCAAACGATATGACTTTTCGATATCGATATTCGATATTTTTTTCTGAAACTCGATATTCGATATCGATACGATATGGAACCTCGATATCCATATTCGATATTGAAAAATGGTCGATATTCGATATTTTCGATATTCGATATTGCGATTTGCTTTTGGTATAGCAAGGCATATTTCAAGTGGCATATTGTATTTTCAGGTGGTTGCACACATCGTTAATCATCTATTTACTGAAAGGTGAATCGTACAAGTGATTTTAACAAGGTTTACATCACTCAAAAGTAGAAAATGGAAGAGAAACATGATGAATCAAAGTGTATCAGACAAATAACAATTGGTAGATATTACAGTTCAAAGATATTACAGATATTACAGTTCAAGTACTTATAACCTAATTGCTTAAGGGCATGTTGCAAAAAATAGCATATCAGCATTTTCTAGCTTCAAATTTAGCACTCCAACAAAAATTACATAATAAATACTGTACTTTTACTCATCTAATACAATACTATAATCAAATCAGATCAATCATAAATATCTCAAAATGAAAATGATAACTTGATTTAGGGAAACAATGCAGGTTCGATATATCGAAAAAATGGTCGATATTCGATATCGATATTGGATATTTTTTCAAAATTTTCGATATCGATATTCGATATTTTTTTTAAATTTTCGATATCGATATTCGATATTCGATATGAAAAAATGGTCGATATCCGATATTCGATATTCGATACGATATACAGGGCCGTATCCAGGGGGGGGGGCGGGGGGGGCTGCAGCCCCCCCCCCTCCCGGGGTGAGACCTAAAAAGTCCCGGAAAATGCAATTTTTCCTATACATTTTTCGATGTTTCTTAAAATTTTTTGCGCGCAAGCGCGCAATTTCTTCCCCTTTATCGGATAAGTCCCTGTAAACAAATATACTTGAAAATGAACACATTTTTGCGACTTTCGCCGCGTATGTATGCATATTTAAATCTATATAAAGCGGTTCCAGGCGCTGGCGCCAACGCCAATAGCGCCATGGCGTGGCGCTATGGTATGGCGCTAGCGCCAAAACGCCTTTCCGTCCCTATATAGGGAAAAAATTTAGGGGGGGGGGGGCTGAGCCCCCCCCGCTCGCCGGCCCCCGTAAACAAGCAGCCCCCCCCGCTCAAAAATCCTGGATACGTCCCTGACGATATATCGTTTGAACCCTACTCACTAGCCAACACTAAGGGTAGGTTCGCGCAAGTGGAGAAGTGCAAAAAATGTTAATACAGGGATAAGACAATTGAGAAGTGAAATGACATGTAAAAAGAAGCACTGACATGTACATGACATGTAAGCCAGAAAGCAAATGACTAAAAATGCTAACGCTTTCGACATTTTAATTGTAATTTCACTTCTCATTTATAAATTTACTTTTTTTTACCTCTCACTTCAAAATAGTTGTAATTTTTACTTGTCAACTTGCGGGATTGGCACCGAGCCAGCCACCCAGCACCCCTCAAAAACGCACACATTCTGGCCGGCGTCGAGCACGGGCTGGCTCAAGTCATCGTCGAGCGGCAGTCGTCTGCGGCCGCGCTTGCACACTTGGTCCGTCCAGGGCGCCGGCCGCTTGTCCACCATGCGCCTGTCCGGCGTGCTGTGCGCCACCGGCTCGAAGCTGATCGAGTGCTGCCTGGGAGGAGGGAATACGGTTTTTAACCCTATTAACGTTGTTTTTAACAAAAAGGTCTTTTGTAGCTCTAAGATATGGTTACGGGTCAATATATACAGGTATGTCAGACAAGTGCCAGTACTTTGAAAAGTTACATATAGCCATAGAATGTGTGTGAAGTGGTGGGATGGCATTCCACAGTTGTCATAAAAATTCAGCTATATATCAGGAGCCGGGACACTTTATCTACCTGAAACTCGACCAGGGCTCAAAAAAGAAATCATTTCTGAAACATGGATCAGTGCCAAAAAAGGTATCTTCAAAAAAACCAACCGCTTGGGCGTGGACAATGGAGACGATTGGGGTCGTTTTTCAGCGCGATTGCAATCCAGTTTGCTGCCCGATGACCGAGGTCTGGGGCGAAAATTTTGACAAAATATCGACCATTTTGCCATTAAGAATCTTAGACATCGACCGTTTTTTATATCGACGGTCTACAGTGCGCGCACATATTTTGATGCACATCGCCACTCTAAATAGACTCCGCCTACTTTCGTCTAAATGCCCGCGCGGGCCGTCCCTCGAAAATGGCGGATTTTCCGTCATGGTCGTCTTTTTCGTGTGTGGGCTCAATAATGACATGAAATTTCTACATTTTCTTACATTTGACAGAGAACGCACGTAATTTTAGCTCTCTGTGCATACGCTCAACACACGATACCCATTTTCAAGCGCGTGACGGGTTTCCAAAAGTTCGTAAAAATCACTAGTTTGTATAGGAAAAATGTCGATGAGAGGGCCGGCAAATTCTCTGCGATTGAGAAATCTTTAGACGGGCGGAGTCGCGATGTCCCGTTGTTTACGCAGCCGAAAAAATAAAATAAAAAAAGAAATGTCTGCGTGCACTGTATATCGATATGTAATATCTAGTTTCAGTAAAAATTTGAATATCGATATCGAAAAGTCATATCGTCCCTGTCCGGCTATATTTGGTTGTGATCAGATTGACAGTTCAGAAAGAGACGAAACTGGGGCTAATTCCACAACCGACAAGTGTCAAAAAAACCGAGTTATTAGCATCCAACGAAACTCGACAAAAAGACAAAAATTCCCCCCCCCCAAAAAAAACAACCTGTTTTCTAATTCATCTCCGTCCAAATCGGATTCTGAATCCGACGACTGCAATCCGCAATTTTTCCCCGCCGCGCGTCTCAAATTGTCCGCTTGCGGAACGGCGGCGTTACGCGGCAAAAAGTCGCCCATGCAAAGCTGCCTCGAGGCCATCGTTAATTAGACCTAATTTGCAGGAGCCGTCACGATTTCGGGCAGCTCGACTCAATTTGGGACTTTTTGGCAAGAGTCCAAAAAATTAAATTTTTCAATTTGCGCGCCGCCGGAAGAGTTCTTTAGGGGGTATATAATCTTGGCAAAATGCCAAACAGTTGTTTGGATAGACCCGTTTATACACATCCATCACATACAACTGTCAACTAGTGGTAAGGCGCCATTAGCGACAATTTCCGGTCGCTTAATCCCATTTCGCGGCCATTCTCGGTGATGCGGACGTTAACTGGCGTCTTTTACTCTCGTTCATACAATATCCAATTGCATCCAGCCGTATCCTATAAAACTTGGAGTGAGGCCAAGATTACATACGTGACCTGATCCCGCGCCCTCTCTTGTATATTTTAGAGTTGTGCACGGAATTTGGCTAGAGTTGTACAAAATTGATGGTCGATTTCGCTCGACTTTGTCAAAACTGTGAATGTACTCTCAGATAAACAAAAGCAAATCTAAATGCGATGAGCCAGATAAACTGAGCCGATGTAAGAATACATCTTTCGCTGTATTTATGCGTCTGAATACTTCTGAAATTTCAATGTGCAATTGCATTTGAGGCGTCTAATTCTAAAAGTCGACAAGTCCACAAAATGCGATTTTGAGCTCGACGTCTGCGTACATTACAAGCAACAAATAAGTGCCGGGAGTCCGAGAAAATGCTGGCGAAAAAATCCCCCATCCGAACTACCCCCTCAACATTTCCACTATGAAAACGACACCCCATGGGGGTATTTCAAAGAAATACGGTAACTAAATATTTGCATGTCATTGATTGTGTACTTGTATTTAGTTGATTTAACTACTTCACTGTTGAATAATTGTTCAACATCAAAGGATATATTTATGATCTATCTGCAAGCACATCATTATGTTATTTTAGTGTGTTAATCCACCCACCAATGTTCACAGTGTAAAAATTTGAACATTGTGATCTATGATCGGCATACATACGTGTATCGGCATACAAGCAGAAGCTATGGCTTTGTCATGTTTAGTGATGTAAAAGCGCCATGGCGCTGGCGCTTGGAGCAAGCGCCAAACACAGCAAAAAATGGATCCGTGAAGCGTGTGGAAGCGGGCTGGATGCGCGTGAAGCGGCGCGCTTCCACACGCTTCCACACGCTTCCACCAACATCACGAGATTCTGGGTGAAGTGTCTTCCACACGCTTCACCTAGCTTCACCACGCGCTTCACGCGCATCCAAACATGTGGAAGACACTTCACGGCGCAGGCACTTCCACACGCTTCCCCCGCGTATACATTTGCGTGGGAGCGCCATATTAAGAAGCGTGAAGTGCCTTCACGCAGATTTTCGTGATGTGTGTGGAAGCCCTGGCAGCTTGGTGAAGCGTTCGGGAAGTGTTGGCGTGAAGACACTTCCCGACGCTTCACCGCGCATCCACACACACATTTTTTGCTGTGAAAGCATAAAACGCCATGGCGCTTCTGGCGCTTGGCGCCATTTTGCTCCGGCGAAATGGGCGCTTAGCGCTAGGATTCGGAAAAGCACCATGGCGCTTTTGGCGCTTGGCGCCAAAGTTCTGGCACTTTTCACATCACTAGTCATGTTTAATTTGTACAAAGTACTGTGCTTATCATGTCCACATTTTTTCACTGCCTTGCAGCTAAAGATGGCAACCCCTTTGGAAAAAAGTATTTAAATCACTTCACATGACTTTTCGAATTTTGATTTTTTCTGAAAATAGTTTTCAAATTTTTAAATTTAGTTTTCAAATTCAATTTGTCGGTAAATTTTGGATACCTAAATATCTGTTTTCCGATCTTCCAATGTGTTTTTGCATTTTACGTCCATTTTCAATAAAAAATAAAAAATATTGAAAACAATCTCTGAAATTATGAATTTTCTCATTTTTAAAGAAAAAATCGTTCTTTTAGTGTTTTTAAATGGTGGAAAAATTAAAAAAAACTTCGAAAATTCAAAAACAATTATCAAATTTGTTTTTGCCACCCCGTTAGGTAGTTGTTGCACGTTGCCATACATTATTAGGTATACCCGATATCTTTCACATTTGTTTTTATTACTGCAAATAATATTTCATTCATACATTCAATTCTTGCTGAAAATATTGTTGAAAACCAAATTTTGGCTGATGGAAATAAGAACAACACCCCATATTTGAAGTAGTTTGCGTCTGACTCTTGCAGTTTGGCCCTACACACACTAGTTGATAAGGGCGCCAAATGTCAACTGGTTCACATCCCAATTCAAAGCACGATTAGCACTGCGCATTACTGTTCACAGTTTACTTCTGAATCACATTGCACATACCGTAAATTCTCTAATAATACAACAGGTCTCCAATAATACGACATCACCAATAGTGCGACAGGTTTGGGCACGTTGTGTGAAAATAATCCGACACTCTCCAATAATACGACACTCTTCAATAGTGCGACACCAGAGAAAAAAAATAAAAAACAGCGTAATGATGTCGCAATCTGCGGAAGCCGTGGATTCCGCTCCGCGCTTTTGGACAATTGTTCTGTTAATGTTGATGTTTAATGGCGATGTAATGGGCGATTGTTGATGTTTATTGCTTTACTAAGTCATGCTCACGTTTGAGTTATGTGGACAATGAAGTTGTTGATTTGATGAAAACAATAATGCGACACTCTCTAATAATGCGACATCTCCAATAGTACGACACCTAAAAATGTGCTGAAAAAAATAGTACGACTGTCGTATTATTAGAGCATTGACGGTACCGCAATATTTATTTCAAGACTACAACTTCAATTGCAACGTTATTCGACACTTTGAATTGGGATGGGAACCAGTTGACATTTGGTGTCCTTGTCAACTAGTGTGTGTAGGGCTTTTAAGCATTTGCTTTTTATTGAGTGCAGCATTTTTAGCTCAATACAATGCTGATGTGTTTGAAAAAGCTTTGTGTGGTTGCGTTAGGATTTTTGATGCTCTTCTGCGTGGCTGATGCATGGGGAAGTTATAAAAGTTAGTTCAGAGTGGTGTGGTGTCACTAGCTCATAGTGATATCACAAGTCATGAACCTAGTAAACTGCCGGCCGAAAATATTGGGACATTTTTGAAAATGCGTGTAAAGAGCGCAAAAAAATGGACTACAATGTCTCGTTTTTTTAGGCCAACTCAAAAATGAATTTTTTTTACGGGAGGCACCCCTGCGGCCGCATCAAAGCAGCTACAGGGGTCCCCCTGGGGGTTCCTGTAGAGAATTGTTAGGGCTATGTTTTGATGTGGGTGGCCCGCCCCAAATTTATTTCGTTCCGCAATAAATTGCGATTTTTTATTTTGTTGATCGATGTCCCAATATGGCTGGCATTTTATGACCAATTCATAAAAATTTCCAATTGGAATTTCAACTTTGGGGATTAAAGTTAGCATACCACTTCAGGTGCTAGTCCCTACTAGGGTGTCAACTTTCCGTTTTCCGTTTTCCAGCTGCCAAATTTTTTTCCGCTACTGTTTTTTCTGGCTCATTTTCCGTTTTCCGGCTAAAGTCTCAGACATCAGACAGCCTCATGACAATTTACGTTACTTTTCACACTTTACATGCCATTTTCTGCGGCAACGTTCTCATATCAATGTAGAATCTCACACAACCCTCTGTGCATCCACCCACAGAAAAGTACGGTGGCACCAAGTGCTATGGTCACCTGTGCCGATGGTCATATCAAAGTGGCTCAAAGTGCATCTCAAAGAAATACAGATGTGACGGATATCAAGATTGTGACAAGGGGGATGATGAGAAGGACTGTTAGTGACGGGAAATATTGAGCATTTTTTACAGGTTTCAAGAAGTTATTTCGGTGCAATGCTAACAGAAATGTTTATCAATGGCAATACTGGCATAACTGTACTGACCATTTTGTCACGGTGACACCCGGAATCAAGGCGGTGACCGTCACTGTGTCATCGCCACATTTTTCGTCACTGCCGGCGCCCGGAACAAAATGCCTGGCGCTGGCGCTTTTGGCGCTTGGCGCCAATATTCTGGGGCTTTTCACATCACCAGATGCAATACACTATCTTATATGAACCTCCTGAAAATTTCAAAGTTTGAAGGGCCCTACAACACTCTGACACTAATTAATTAATTAAATTTGCAGGTGGTGCTTCTGGCTATGATTTTAGCAAAGAAACCCCAAAATGGGGGTCAACTAAGACACATAAAGAGACACAGCCACAATTGTTGGTCCCCAAATCTTTAAATATTTGCATAGTATAAAATGTTTATGTCAAATATTGTGACTCACCCATTCTAGCAAATCAAAGGCATGCAAAAGCTGGGAATTTCATTGTGACAAGGGACCATCCAAGTCAAATAGAAAATACTACCCGGATGGATGTCTACCAAAGAAATACAAATGTGATGGTTTAGATGATTGTTCTGATGGGCAAGATGAGAAAAATTGTAAGCGTGGGGTCTGTACCACATCTTGTAAAATGTCATGCAATATGTAGAATGCACTGTAAAATGTTTACCAAATATTTTAGATAAAATTGTGATTAATAATTAAAACTGATGTTGACATAGCATTTAAATTTTTTGTGATGTTTCCCATAACATTTAAACAATTTATGTGGTATTTTCTACAATCTACATAACATTTGAAGGGGGCTGGCATCAGCAATTTATTACATTTATTAATGACAACATTCAATTATCCAACATCCATCTTTTAGGTAAAGGATCAGAGAAAGGTGCAATAAAAAGCAAATCATGCAAAACTAATGAGTTCAAGTGTGATGCTGGAGTACAATATTCACTGAAGTATGAATTCCCAAATGATTGCCTTCCAGCAGAGTACAGGTGAAGCAGCCATTACATGTGTTTTTCATTTATTTTTCTTCATAAACAGGTAAGTAAATATTTTCTATGTCCTAAAATAGTTTTAATATATTTAGTATATGTTTTGGTAATATGGTGTGACATTTAACATTGTCCTTTGTATTTAGTTGTGGCAATCACTTTTCCAACAGATGTAAAATATTTTATGATTAACTAAATGGTACATTTTAACAGTTAAATTTAAACTATAATTTTTTAATTCACATTGACTCTTTGTTATACCACAAAATCATGTATGACATTGTACTTATAGTAAATCTCACAATGTAGAGACAAAAATGAATCACATGCAGGTGTGATGGTGATTTTAAAGATTGCAGTGATGGTGCTGATGAGAATGACTGTCCAGGAAAACAAAAAGAAAGCAAAACTCATAAGGGTAAATTCTTTTGATTTTGTACTAACTGGAAGATTGAAAAATGAAAGTGTGATATAACTTGTGCACTATTTACAGTAGTGGAGTGTATTACACTCCATCCTGACTCAATGCAAAATTTGACTAATCACGTGAAATGTAGCACTTTGCAGTGGAACTCACCAAAAATATGTGCATAATGGATCAAGCCTTAGGAAGTTATCTCTGAACTCATGATGTGTTCAATTAGTCTGAAGTATATCCATCAATGCTGCTTCCCTGTACACATAGCTTTTTTGTAGATCATCACACATCACCATCCACGTTTGCTCTGAATTGACATAGTTTAGTATTCCACAGGCAAATTAGTTTTAGGCCGCGTTTACACGAATTTTTTGTGACGACTCAACATCACTAAAAAGTTCAATAACTTGAATAAAGAGGTCCCAAATTCATGAGAAAAAGTGGTCGAAGGTACTTTCTACCTAGGCGAATATACATGTCCAATTGCAGAATCGTGCTTGTAGGTTAGACTTATAGACATTTGAAAGTTTTTTCGACAGTCTGCAACAACAGCAAAATTGTTTCAAATGTATATAGGTCTAAGCTACAAGCATGAATTTGCAATTTGACATGCATATTCACCTATAAAGAATGTACAGTTAACCACTTTTTCCCATGAATATGGAACTTTTTTACTCAACTTTTTGAACTTTTTAGTGATGTTGAGTCGTCACAAAAAATCCGTGTAAACGGGGCCTTATGTATTTTCTCTACAAGAACCTCACCCACCCTCCCTCACTGCAGTGACAAAACCTAAAAAGAGCAAAAAGAAAAAAATCATAGAGAAACCCATGCCCAAAAAAGAAACAGAAATAGCAAAAACAGAGAAGCCTAAAACTAGTATCAAAAGCAGTAGCCATGGAAAGTGTGGAAAGCCTTCACCAATATATCCTAATTCATTAAGCATGAGTGGGGATAAAATCAATGGAATTCAACAGGGAATTGTAGGGGGGCATACTGCTAATGAACATGTTTACCCATGGCAGGTATGTTTTTTTTGATGTTACACCTTTTTTGGCGGAAAACTGCAAAATTTATTTGGGAGTGTGTGAGAGTGGAGACGTGTGAAGCAGTCGCTGTGAAGATGTATCTACAAGCTTCACATGGTTCATGAGATTTTAGATGAAGTGTTTTCTACACATTTCACCACACAAAGCTAATAATGCATGCTTCACTAACCATGTTTGCATAGTTTTTGATGCAATGTAAAGAACTAAGAGCATTTGGAGACATGGTGAAGTGTCTTCATGCCAATTGTATGTAAATAGATATGTGAAGTCACTTCAAAACGCTTCACCCACCATATTTACCTGTTAATGAGGAAGAAGAAAATGTAATGGCACAAAATGCACTATGAGTATCCTGATCCCCATTCACTGCAAAATTTGGCATGTGATGAATTACCGTATTTCTTCTAATAGAACGGCATACCTCCAATAGAACGGCACCTCCAATAGAACGGCAGGTTTTGGCACTTTTTTACACCCTCGAAAAGAATAGAACGGCAACCTCCAATAGAACAGCACCTCTAATAGAACGGCAGGTAAAAAAAGGTGACGAAAAAGTAGAACGTCACCATTCTATTAGAAGAAATACTGTATGCAGCATTGGGAAATATTTTCTCACTGATGTGGTGTAGTGATGCTGCAGTTTTGCTGCCATTTTGCTGTCACTTCACACTGATTCACATGCATTTATCACATGTATCTATGTGTCACTTCCTTCATTAAGACTGCTTCAAAAAATCTGGAGATTTTATTGTAAGTGAAGGATGTAAAAAAATTAACTGAAGTCCTTGTGATGCTTTTATAACCAGTTGAAGTGTCATAATCGACTTCATTTGCTTCAAGCTACCCCAAACCACAATTCACTGCACAAACCCATTATTTTTGCGGTTACAGCACATTTTGCAACAAACAATTCTTGCATCCCCACACATTCATCAGGTTCACCTATACAAATGTGGTGGCTCACTGATATCAGACAGGTGGGTTCTCTCAGCTGCCCACTGTGTCTCTGACAAAAATGGAAAAGCATTGGACAAGCCAAACAATTACAAAGTGAGGGTAGGTGCACATAAGTATGATGGTGGGAAGGAGTTCAATGTGAAGCAGGTGTCAATGTCAGACCATGTAAAAAGCCCTGTAAAATGTAAAATGTCATGCAAAGTGTTAAAAGTCATGGAAAATGCATTGCAAAATGGCAACCGAGGTGCTATTTTGCAGGACATTTTCCATTACTTTTGACACTTTGCATAACATTTGACATTTTACACGGCTTTTTACAGGGTCTGGGACTGCCCTCAGGTCATTTGGCATGAGAAATACAAGGGTGAATGCACTGGAAATGGATATGACATTGCACTTTTGGAACTGCAGAAGCCTGTGAAGTTTTCGTTGGTTTTTGGTTGACACCTAATTTCACCACAGAATACATACCGTATTTCCTCGAACGTAAATGACAAAGGCTGCGGTTTGTCATCCGGGCAATGCAAAACACACGTTAGAAACGATGACTCTGTTATGTGGTAACAGTGATTATACGTCTACACACTTACATATGTAAATATATACAAGTCTTTAGAGTCTTATTTATAAAGGGCAATTTTTGTTGCATTTCTCGACGTCTGCGTATTTACTTTTCAGACGATAATTTAGTACTGGGATTTCAAAAAAAATTCTTGCGACAAAATAACCCCCCCCCCCCCTCGAAATACCCCCCTCCCCTTCGAAATACCCCCCTCGTTTAACCCCCCTCCAAATTCTCACTCTGAAAAAATAAACCCCCTAGGGGTATTTCGAGGAAATACGGTAGACCCTTGTTAGGAAATTTTTCGTGGTGATTAAAATACCCTCTAGGATTGTTGGTGTATCTATTTAAAAATTACCAAATATACCTAGTTTGGTGAGTTGATACAGTGCAATTAGTCAATTACTTATAAGTGCTACCCACAAAAAAAGAAGAAAAAAGACCCATTGCAGTTTAAGTGTAAATGTAAAGTGATCTTACACTGTTTCATTGCTTGATAGGAGTTGCTCATATGAGTATGGCATAGTGGCACCTTTGACGTTTAACCCCTGAAATATTTCACACACAGGCCTAGTGTTCAACCCATCTGTCTGCCGGATGCAAGTGAAGACTTCAGAGGCACTGGCGTCAATGCTATAATTGCAGGTTATAATAGATTACCGTATTTACTCGAATAATTCCCCCAGGGAATTATTTTTTCGTCAGACATTTTTGAGGGGGGGACTATACGTGGGGGGGGGAATTATTCAAATGGGGGAGTAAATACGGTATATAGATAAACAAACGGGACTGTGGTAAATACTCATCTTGTGCTGATGAGTCATGAATTTCTGGTCCTGGTTTCGAATCTCGGTTCAAGCAGATAAAAAATATTCACCCCTTTGCGGGTCCTGAACTTTGTACTTCGAGTGTCAGCCCCAGAGTGGTCTATTTTCTCAGTTCTACTGATGCTGAAACTATGTATGTGAATAATGGCTTCAAAATTTGTAAAAACGTCACATTTGAAATAGTAATCCCTGATTAGAATTTTTACAATTTTCTGCTCAAGTTTACCCCACTTTTTCACAAAAAAAACTTGAACCCCAGTTTCTAGTCCTAGCCCCAACAAGCTAGTCTTGTGCTTGTTCCCGGTCTTTGAAAATTAAAAAGTCATCCCATTTCAATCCTAAGTTGACCCTACATTAGAATTGAAACATGCAATCTCCAGGATGGGGTGACTTGGAGCCAGGGGCAAAAAATTATCCTGATGAGTTACAGCATGTGGTGGTGACAACAAATATTGGTAAATGCCGCAAATCCTACAGAAGGATGTTGAGTGATAAAGAAATGTGTGCAGCAGCTCCTGGAAAGGATTCGTGTCAGGTGTGAGGGGTTGCCTTAATTAAGTTCCTGAATATATTTTTTAATATATTTATTGAGAAAGAGTAGATGCCAATCTTTCAAGTGAATGTGTGACAAGATAAGTGGTAAATAAGTGGTAGGTCAATTGAATAAAACTTACAAAATAAGGGATACTGTATTTCCTCAAAATACACCCTTAAAATACCTACAGCAGGTCTGAGTGAGCTTATAAAAAAAAACCACCTTATACCCCACCAGAAATGAGTGTAATGAGATGTCATGCATATCTTTTTTCTGTTTTTATCAGATGGAATCTAGTAGTTTTCATGAAAATGTTTGGTTGTATTTTTGCCTGTGTATTTTCCCCAAAAATTACCTGAACCACAGTTAGCATTCGAAAAAAATCACTTATTTTTTTGGAAAATATATAAAAATAAATTACTCCAAGTTTGGAAAAAATATAAATATATATAAATCACTCTAGGTCTTCAGAAAATATAATTAAATTACTGAAAAAATAACTCTAAGCTCAAAAAAATCTCAAAAAATCACTCATGCTTTATTTCAATTCCAGTTGATATTATGGGTTTTATTTACTATTTGCAAGCACAAAAAATGTACTCTAATATCCCCCAATCCAGTAATTATCATTTCACAAGCACTATTTGTTCAATACAATAGGTACGCTGAGCAAGTTTAGTGCAAAATCACTCCCTTAGTTTTTACTCACCTCCTGAGTATCGAAAATGTAAAGTAAATTTTTTTACTTTTACTCATGGGTAAACATCAGAAAAATACTTCTTCCCCAGAAAATGTAAAAGTGAGTATTTATTTAGGAATTTTGCCATAATTTTCACTCAAAATAACTCATTTTTATACCTTTCATACCATATTAACCTTCAAATAACACTAGTTCATGGGCTATGTGCCTATTTTCAGCTATTTTCAGCAATTTTTTTCCTATTTCTCACTTTTTTTCTCCCTTTTCCCCATCTGTGCCTTGAAAAGACCAATAACATGGCCTATCTGAAATACGTTTTCTGTACTCGATTACTTTCAAAAAGTATATGTAAAGGCAAATACGGGTACTTTTTTAAAGTATAGATAAATGTATTTAGTGAGTACTTGAGTATATGTACTTTTTGAGTGACGTATATACATTTTCACAACTATGGCGTCAAGACCAGGCACATTTACAAAAATTGCTGAGGGGTCTCGAATGGAGGGATTGGTAGGGGTTAACCCCTATCTGGAGTGATTTTAGCAAAATTTTACCCAAATTTTTGTCCAAAATCAATAATGTTCATACCCTTTATAGATTTTCACTTTCAAAATCACTAGATCGTGTGTTTTTGCCTATTTTCAGCAATTTTTTATACTATGTGTGCTTACATACCTATTTTTTTGTGTAGTCATAAAGCACAATATATCTAGTATAAGTGATTTTCTCAGTGATTTTATTTTCAAATTTCAAAAATATATATAAATATATCACTCAGAATTTGGAAAAATACAAATATATATAAATCACGGGTTATTTATATTTATTGTTATTTTCTAAAAAATAAATCACGGGTTATTTTTTGAATGCTAACCACAGTTTCCCAACACTTTTCTGGTGATGCAAAAATATACTCAACAGGGTGACAGTGGTGGGCCGCTATTCCTGCGCAAAAACAAACAATGGACTCAAATTGGGATAGTATCATGTGGCAAGGGGTGTGCAGATCCAGACTACCCAGGTGCCACTCCCAGACCCTGTAAAAAGCCCTGTAAAATGTCAAATGTCATGCAAAGTGTCAAAAGTCATGGAAACTGCCCTGCAAAAAGGCAACTCTTGGCTGGTTGACACTTGACGTTTGACATTTTACAGGGCTTTTTACAGGGTCTGGGAGTGCCCCCAGGAGTGTATACCCATGTGCCCCAATTGCGTAGCTGGATCAAACAGAAGACAGGTGTTTAAGTGTCTACAGATTTCAGCACTAAGCAGCAGAATTTAATTTGCCTGATATGGGTGTTTTGGGCAGCTTAACTTTTTTCTTAATATGTTATTCACCTTAAACTTTAGGTGTGATTTATTTAGGGGTAGAACTAAAAAATGAGACAGTTTTAAAGATGTTTTAGATCTATAAATATTGTCTGATATTATAGCAAAATTCTTAAAGCCTGCCTACCATACAATGAAATAAAGAATTTGAGGGTGACATTGGTGACACACTTGAAAACGTCAGAATGAATAAAATAAATTGCAGAATGAATGTAATCTGTTGAATGCAATTAAAATTTCAGAATTAAATCAAAATTGTACATACAGCAAAAATGGGTGTGTTGATCCACAGTGAAGCACCACAAGTGTCTTCACACCAACATGTCCTGACGCTTCACCAAGCAATACGACACTCCTATGCAAATGTATAAATACCTATCTAGGGCAAGCGTGTGGTAGTGCCATATTGTCAGGAAGTGACTTCCACATTTTTGGATGCACGTGAAGCGTGGTGAATCTAGGTGAAACGTGTGGAAGACACTTCACCATTTTTTTTGTGAAGCTGGAGGAAGCGTGTGGAAAGCATGCCACTTCAAGCACATCAAGCTCGCTTCCAGGTGCTTCACACAGATTAATTCTTTGCTATGGTAGCATTAAGTCAAAAAAGTTTATTACAAAATTGATTTTATTGAAAACTATTCATTATAATCAGCTTTATGCAGTTCCTAGAATTCCTCCAAGTTTTTGTCAGTTCAATGTTTGCAATATGTGCAAAGAAAGCAATGCCAATGCAAGGTTATACATTATTGTATTCACAACAATGATTTTTTTCGTTTTCAACTCTTCTGCTCATACTCAAGTACAAGCTTATATAATATAACAAGAAATTCCCACAACACTTTCACAATACACATTTCAATAAATCCACTAAACGTTCAAAGAATACTACAACTTAATAATTTTTCACTAAATTGAAGGTAAATCAGCATAAAAAAATAGTTTACCTATCTTTCCTCAGATACTTTCAAAAATGCAGAACACCAAGTTACAAGGGTTGTGAATTTCTCAATTTTTGGTTCTGTTTCTCAGTTCTTGGTTCCAAAAATTTTGGTTTCAACATTGTTCTGTGTTCCTCAAAATTCCCAGTTCCAGCACTTGGTTCTGGTTGTGAAGTTTGGTTCCAATACAGTTTTTTCTGTTCTTAAATGTCCTAAATTCCAGCTCTGTTTGATAAAATAGTTGAATAAATAATGGAAAAAACAGCATAATGAGTCAGTGCGCAAACATCAGATGTGAAATGTCAAGTGCATGCAGAATGCTCCCATTCCCACCTATATTCTTAAAATTGAATGAGCTTATAGCAAACAGCCCAAGCCCAGTAGGTATATTTACATGCATTTTCGTGCAGAGCATTAGAGTTTAGACACATTTTAGACTAAATTTACATGACTTTTTAAATTTTCCATTAATTTTGACATTTCACACGGTCAAGAAGTGCCTCCAGGGAATCATTTTTCCTCACTCGACTGGGGGGGGGGGGTGGCTGTGTCGCTTAGCATGTAACCCATTCGGCATGTTGACAACAGATCAGTAGTTTCTAACGTTTTGACCCTCGCTGCAGCATCATAGATAGCAAATCTCTCCTCCACTCCGGAATCCCGAGGGATGGACAGCTGAAAATTATTCTGGGGGCTCACCGGTGCAAAAAATATATGATAAATACAGGGGTGGGCATTTTCAGTTGCCGCTGGAAAAACGCAATAGCTAGAGCTACAGTTGACCTATCGCAATGAAATTTAAACACAATGGAGTAGACTCCATAGGACACCTATTCTGAAGTTTGCAACCCAAACGGCCACATTTTGGGTGAGTTGTGGAACACAGTTTTTAGCGTAATTTTGTGACTTAGCGTCGCCCATGGGATAAATCGAAGGTGGCATTTGAGGGGGGAGTCACCGGTCTTTGGTGTCGTCCCATTCTGTCGTACATTGACCGATTTTGATGCCCTTTGAGTATGTTGGGATTTGGGGTCGGGGCTATGACCAAATTCTTTTTTTTCTCAAATAGACCCCCAGTCCCGAGATAAGGGGGGTCAAGTCACCAAATTACACTAAAAAGTCTGCATATCATAACCAACGATGGCAAAAACACACATAGTAAATACGGAAACTCAATGAGTTTCCGTGTTTTTATTTAACACGGAAACGCGGAAACTCAGCAATTTTGAAAAACACGGAAACTCAAATGAGTTTTTTTTTCAGAGAACACGGAAACACGGAAACACAGAAAATACGGAAATGTTTTTTGAGTTTTTTTTCAGGCACATGATTTGAACTGAACAATGTGAGTATAAACATACATAATGTATGTGTGTATAGTATTTTTATATGTATTTACATGAGTCAGTTAATCAGGCTCTCAATAAACATGTTTCTGATGAGCTGACATGGTTTTTGCAAAAGAATGTGATTTGATGAAGAAAAAAGATTTTGCTGCTGTCAAGTTTTGGTGTGGTTTTGAAGACAAGGTGGTGTACTTAGCATGCCAGTGTCCACTGACAGTGTGGAGGGTCCCTTAAGCCAGTGCCCAGGATATTGGGCGCTAAGCATCTCCATATGAACCCATTTTCTTTTGAGCGTGATTTTTTGTTGAAATTTAATATGAGGTGTTTTGGGACGGGTTAGTAGTTCAGATACGTTGAAGGCTTCAACGATGTGCATGTTCAAGTATAGTTGCAGTTTAATCACACAGTACAACATGCAGTGCACATCCATTGAAGTATTTTATTGTACAGTGAATTGTCGTTTTTTTGACATTTTGTTTATGCTTATGCTGTGGAGTGGACATGCTCATTTTTTTGATTTTGTGGACTGTAGTGGACATTTTTGTGGACTTTTTGACACATGAACAAATATGCAGATCCTCAATATGTGGAACATCTATATCAGCAAAACATATAGCAAAACCTATATATGATAAGAAAACCCCTGTTTTCACATCAAAATGCTGTAAAATGCAACTTTTTGTAAGAAAACTTGAGTTTTTACAAAAAAACTTGAGTCTTTACTAAAAAACTTGAGTTTTTACCAAAAAACTTGAGTTTTTACAGGAAAACTTGAGTTTTTTCAAAAAACACTTAAATAAAACACGGAAACTCAAGTTTTTTTCATGAAAAAAACTCAAAACACAGGTATTCATTTTTGAAAAACTCAAAACACAGAAAGTGTTTTTTATTTGAGAACTTACCCATCGTTAATCATAACTCACCGAAAATGTGGCGATTTGGGTTGCAAACTTCAGAATAGGTGTCCTATGGGGTCTACTCTATTGTTTTCAAATTGCATTGTGATAGCTCAACCATAGCTCAAGCTATGGCGATTTTCCAGCGGCAACTGAAAATACCCACCCCTGTATATGCAAAATTGACAAAATAGAGCAAAATTTAGTGATTTTGGGTTAAGGTTGGGGAATAATCGCTCAAAGTTTGCTCCACTTAGATAGTAGATCGTTGAGAGATTTGGGGGCGGGGTTCAGGGGATAGTAGCCGTGGGATAGACAGCTAGCTGAGCAGCCCGCACCCATGGGACCCTAGCAACAGGTCTACATGCCAAGCGGATTAGATGCCAAGTGAGCCTATGCCGGCTGGGGCTGCATTTCGAGGTGTTTCATGAGAGCGGAACTAATTGAAGGTTCACAGTAACCATCAACCATGGTTAGCACTGAAAAACTCTATGGGAAATTGATATTTGAAAAATAAATCATAAAATAGCAAAAACAAAAACAAACAATGTTTTAGAACATAAATATCACAAATTAAGCAACTTCCGCATTGCTCACTTTACAGCCATCTGGGTGCACATTGTCTTTGCTCTTATCCCACCTTTTCTTATAGAATGCATACACCCACAGCAGATATTCCACCAGTGATAACATAGATGCACCAAGCCACAGACTGATGCTGCCACCCACTGCACTTAGAAAGCCCATCACAGATTTGGATATATAGAGTGTCCTCACCTGGGTGGTATGTATGATATGAAAATATGGTGTAGACATCCTGAAGTTTTGATGTTGATATTATATTTAATGTGAAAATAGGACCCAATAGCTTACATACTTTATGTGAGATTAATTCACTTTTTTGTTGGTGGTAAAAAAAAAACTTGCATGTTGGGTCAGGGAAAATGTTGAGTCTTGCATTGAGTCGGGTGTGTAACTTTCTGGTGTGTAACATGCAGAAATTTAAGACACTGGTTGCTCCACCAATGCTTTATTTAGCATTAATTCTGACAGGCAATTTTGATAAATATCAAGCTAGCCATGAAGCATAACTTTTCGTCAAAGAAGGGAACTTTCACGTTATTTTCACAGAAAAAATATATATAAAAAATTACAAAATTTAAAAATCAAAATTAAAAACAATTTAACACAAGCCAGTTGAGTTAGGTTCGGTTTTGAGTTTGATCACTCCATAAAGCAGTGCTTATCGTATTTGTCTTTTAAATTACTTACAGCACAGTATTTTTGTAGTGTTTTGTTTCTAGCTTTGCCCGTGATTAGTGTTCCAAAAATGTGTGAGTTTCAGAGAATATAATCAAACACAATCTCAGGTAGTCTTACAAAAAGACACAGACACACTTGCGAATATAAAAAAAATCTCTTGGATAAAATGCAAAGAAAATATAAAAAATACAAAAAAGGTATTTTTGTATTTTCTTTTTGTGAATAAAATATTATTAAATCTCTCTAGAATAATGGAAAAAAGTAAAAAATAAGATAATCTCCAGAGATATCTGGAATGCCATTGATGGTAAACTTTTGTTAGATATGCTGATGGGAAGAACAAATAAAAAAATATGTAGAGTGAAAAACATTTTACAATGAGCCAATAAGTTACCTCCACCTTGGTTTTACCAAAAGCAACTTTCACCACAGATACAGAATGACGTATCACTGAAGCATCAGTTGAATTGAAGCCCCACAATTTGCCAGCTGCCAATGCCTGAAATGAATCATTAGTCAAACCAAAAACATCAAGATTTCAAGAATGTTACACATGACCACTAAGAAATGCAGGTCTGCAGCTACTGTTTCCAACATGCTGAAAAGGCCCTGTTTTTTGGCAGTTATTTGTCAGGATGTGGCAGCAAGTTGGGCGAAAGCTGACAGCACGTGGTAGCTAGCTGGAACTATGTTTTAACAGCACTGCACAGCCTGGTGGGTCACAACTAGGGTGTCAAATTTCTGTTTTATATTTCCGTTTTCTGAAGCCAATTTTTTCTGTTTTCCATTCCGTTTTCCAGCCGCTGAAATTTTGTTTCTGTTTTCCGTTCCGTTTTCCGGCCACAAATTTTTTTCCATTTCTGTTTCCGTGTTTCCAGCTTTTTCCATTTTCCGGCTCCATTTTCTGTTTTTCCATTCTTTTTTCTATTCTCTGACTAAATTTTCTGTTTTTCACCTCATTTTCCTTTCTCCGGCTTAACTGTCTGTTTTCTGTTTCAGCCAAACTGGTAAACATGTATGCAGGTTTTCAATTATGTAAATTCTTTCCATTTTCAATCAACATTTCAGCAATTTTTACCATTTCCAGCAAATTTCAGCAATTCTTTTCTGTTTTCCGGCAAAATTTCTGCAATTTCTTCCATTTCCGTGCAAATTTCATTTTTCCATTTTTTGTTTTCCAGCTGTTTTCCTGATCCCAATACAATAATAATCCCAATTACAACCTCACAAATTTAAAAAGAATCCCAATCCTGAGACCATAATTTTGATCCCACTGCTGAAGATCCAAAAGATTTCATTTTCATTGAAATTTTGTTCATTTTAGGACAATTGAAAATGGAAAACAGTTAAAATTGTAAAGGTTCAATGGGGTAGTTATTCAAGGTGGCATTAAGAGTGTTATACCTGCTGTCCAGGGAGTATCGTGATCGTTGATGCTGATTTGACATCTATATATTTCTTTTCACACAGTTCTTTACACTCCGTGCTGCAATATGTTTGTTCCAGCCTGTAAAGTTTATGGAGATCTGCACTCAATTCATTTACCTTTTTTGTGGTAGATTATAATGCTTCTGGTATAAAAAAACATTACTGCTGATTACCACTAACTCAATAACGCCTAGTGCTGCCTCTAATATACACCTCCATTTTGCAAAACATAAGAACTAAGAAAGCAACATTGTAAAAGTAATGGTAGAATAACTTTAGTGCCCCACAACCTGGGTTGGCAAAATCTCAGAAAAGAATAAATAAAAAGAATAAAAATAAAATTAAAATAAAATGGAAAATTGAAGAAAAAAATAAAATTAAAAATTTCAAAATTAAAATAAAAATTGTATAAAAATTCGAATTTTTGTTAATTTTTTTTGTTAAATTGTATACAAATTCATATTTTTCTAAAAATTGTATAAAAATTCATATTTTTTGTAAAAATTTTTTCTGTTGTTTATAGTTCAACCTGTTCATTCGCGGAGCTGGGGCAGTCCCAAGCCATGTAAAGTGTCAAAATGTCATATGAAATGGAATGGAAAGTGTCGATTTTCATGAAAATGTTAAGTAAAGTGTCAATTGTCATGACAAATATAAATTAAAGTGTAAACTGTAGAGCAAATTGTATCCAAATCTTATACTTTATATCCAAATCTTGTTGTTTTTGTAACCAAATCTTATGTGAACATTTGGATACAAAAACATAAGATTTGGATACCAAAATATAAGGTTTGGATACCAAAACATAAGATTCAGATACACAATTTACACTCTGCACAACATTTGTCATGACAATTATACTTTGCTTGACATTTGAGATGCCAATTGACACTTTACTACATTTGTCATGACAATTGACACTTTGCATGATGTTTTACAAATGCGCCCAGCACACTCCAGTAATCCTTCTACTGAAAATGCAAACCATTCTTATCGATAATTGTAACTTAATACTGCAACTAGCTAACAATACCTACTGCATGCAACTTTTGCAAAGTAATGGAAAAATTTGTCAGTTTTATGTTTAGGTCTTATTATCACATTTTTCTGATCTTGCATGCAAGATTCTGATTTTTCATAAAATTTCTGTAAAATTTTTGTAAAATGGTCCATTTTATTTTTTTGAATTATTTTGGAATAAAATAAAATAAAATAAAATGAAACAAGAATAAAATAAAAATAAAATACATTTTTATACAATTTTTATACAATTTGTATACAAATGATTTTTATAAAACCAACCCTGCCCACAACTTGACTGAGAAAAAAGTACAAAACGCTAACAAGTTTGAATAATATGTAGTGATTAGAAAAGCAACAGAAAATCTGGCACACTCAAAAACTCAAAAGTTTTTAGTGAGTGGTACCAGCTAGCACTGAAAGAGATTTCACAGGGCACATTGCACAGAGATTTGGAAATAATAAAGATTACTACAATTTCCAAATTACCACATTAACCAATTAACTGCTGCCAAAATAATTGAAATGATACAAAGCTGCAACTGGGTGCAATTTTTGGGTTCTTTGGTAATTTACAAACTTACTCAATTTCCTTATTGGGAGCACACTTGTAAAAGTCTATTGAATCTTTGCATATTGGCACATTGAGTGTTGCTGTTCCATTTATTTCCACTCTCAACTTTGCCAAATGGCGTGGTTCACATTTACATCTTAACACGTTTGCTTTTAACTGGCAGTCATTTTCACAGTTGGCTGGGTCATATTCTTGGGCTGAAAAAAGTTTGGATTTGAAGTAACATTTTTTAGATGTGAACACGGATATTCAACGAAGTCAATATAAATATGATTTTTACCTGTTCATAGAGTTGTTATAATACCAGTATTTTTGGAAAGCAAAAGCATAAATACACTTTCCAAATTTTGAGTATTTATACTGAAGCATAAGAATATCTAGGAAAGCATAAAAAAGCATAGGTATAAAATTTTTTTTAGAAAGTGCTCTTGCTGTTGGGCATTGGGAAATTTTAGATGAATTTTTGGTTCTGGCCTAATTTTTTTTAACTGAGAAGTGTTGACTGAAATGCATCTCTCTGCTTGTGATGCCACATTTACTGTAAAATATGGGATGTTGTTACAAGTTTTATTCTGAGTTCATAATATTTTTATAGTGTTGTGTCTCCAACCTTATCAATGAAATTTTGTACATTTGGTTTTGCAGTTCCTGGGAAATTTCATCACATTTTTGTTGCAAGCACATGAAATTGCACACTGTTACAATTTCATCCAACTGATTTTGATCAGATGACCCATCTATTTGTAGCCAATATAAAACTGTTTGTGTACATAGTGTTGTGTGCACAAACAACAGGGTTCACAGCATGCTGAGTCCGTGGCACACAGGCAGGGATTAACACTTGAGTTCTGATGAATTGGCAAGTGGTCCTTGAACAATAGGTGAAACCAAGTCCACATCGCCAAGAACCAAGGATGGGGAAATTGCATTTGAGATGTGGTGTGGTTGTGTTTTGGGTGGAACGTTGCTCGGCGACATGGGTCTCAAACTTTCACATCTCATATTCATAGATGTGAAATGAGTCAATGAACATCAACTGACCTAAATACCCAAGTAGTCACATACAAAGATTAACTGAAACATGAAGTTTACTGGTTCAGACCAATCACCTAAAATCCTACTTAGAATAGAATATTGAGTATGTAGAATTGAATGGAGTTTAGAATTGGGTTGGTATTCTTGGCTGGAATGTCCAATGTGGGGTGTAACTGATCTGGATTGCATAGTATTTGGTTGTGGGGGTTCTCTGTTTAATGGTTGGGTATGTGGGTTTTACCAGTGTGGCTGATTGACATCTGGGGTATGTTTGGGTCTCTGGCATTGCTGATTGATGGTCAGAGTGGTGTTGTTATTTACTGGTGTCACTGATTGAAAGCCAGCATGATGTTTCTGGTTCCCAGTGTCACTGCTTGACAGCTGCGATAGTTAGGCTGTTGGTGTCGCTGCTTGACTACTGACCTATTTGCCTCACTTCCTGGTATCACTGCTTGATGGCTGGGGTTAAGCTGTCGGTGTCTCTATTGGACTGCCAACCTGTTTGCCTCTGTTCCCAGTTGCTGCTTTGATGGCCAGGGTAAGTTGGCATTTGACATATTTTGTGTTGTGTATGCGCTCTTGTGGCATGCTGCGGGGGGCGCTCTTGCTGACGATGCTGCCGAAAGTTTGATTGGGGTGCAACCAATGTCATCATGGGATAGTCGGGGGCGGGCGGGTTCATGTAAGCTTGAGAAGTTTCAAGTCAGTGTGGTCACTAGGGTGTCAAAAAATTGTTTTTACGGAAAATGGAAAGGTAAAAAAATTTCACTCAGCGGAAAACAGAAAACGGAAAGGTAAAAAAAATTTATCAGCCAGAAAACGGAAAACGGAAACGGAAAGCAAAATTTTCACAGAAACGAAAAAAATAAAGTGAAATTTGCACGGAAATGGACAAATTTGCATGCAGGTTTGGCTGTTTGGCTTTGATTGTGGTAGCTGTACATTCTGCAACTATGGATCATGCCAGTAACTTCACTTGTAGTTCAAGCTTAACTGAACCAAAAAATCATCAAAAAGTAGCAAAAATACACTACAACAACAATAAAGTTGGAGTAGATGTGGGTTGACACGGGGGCCCACAACCCCAAGACACAGTTGGGAGAGCAAGTTTATTGCACAGTGCTGAACAGAACATGCATCACAAAAGGTCACAGGTGGTGTGCACTTGAAACATAACAATCACGGGTTTGGTAATAACCCCATCTACACTACTACTCAACTCCTCGGGGGGTAACCAGATTATATGACCTTGGATAATCATAAAAAGGTAAGAGATACAACAGAGTTTACTAGTTTCACATGAATGTGACGTTTACAATGTGAAGTTACAAAAACCAATTGAACAATGTTTGCGTGGGAAAACAGAAAACCCTTTACACAAAAGAGTTTCCTCAATCAAATGAACAAATTTCATGTCTTGCATTGACAGCAGGTCTTTTACCCAACATCCATCGACTTGGACATCTGCTGCACTTTCCTTGATGTGTTGCATGAGGGCTTGACCATTTGGCAACATTTGCAGAATCAGCAGTCCTCCCAAATCGATAGATGGGTGGTCATAACTTGATGTCGCAGGTTGACAAATCAGCCAAATCAGTTTGTGTGGTGATGTTGCGCAGACTGGCCAGGTAGTTGGGATTTCCAAGCAGAATCAAGTCATCGGCAGCAAACATCTTGACTAAGAGTTTTGTGAGCATGTCTCTCTCTTCACGTCTTTGTGAGCACGTCCAATACAGATTTGGATACAGATAAAAATTATGAATGACACAAGAACCTGGTAGAAAAAACACCATAGTGGAAAAAAATAAATACAGATTGGAAAAATAATGGAAAAATGCCAGAAAACTGAAAATCAAGCCAGAAAATGGAAAAATGGCCTGGAAAAATGGAAACGGAAAGGTAAAAATTTTTCAGCCAGAAAACGGAAAAATGGGACGGAAAAACGGAAACGGAAATGTAAAAAGATTTAAGCTGCCGGAAAACGGAAAATGGAAAAATAAAAAATTTTCAGCTGCCGGAAAACGGAAAGGTAAAAAAATTTCAGCTGCCGGAAAACGGAAAACGGAAAGGTAAAAAATTTTCTTGTGGAAAGGTGGAAACGGAAAACGGAAACAGAAATTTGACACCCTAGTGGTCAGCATGTTGTGTGCATGGGAAACAGGGCTCACAGCGTGCTGAGTCCGTGGCACTCAGGCAGGGATTCACACTTGAGTTCTGATGAATTGGCAAGTGGACCTTGAACAAGAGGCAAAGCCAAGTCCACAGCATCAACAACCAAGGATGGAGAAATGGCATTTGAGATGTGGTATGGTTGTGTTTTGGGTGGAACGTCGTCGCTTGGCGACACGGGTCTCAACTTAAACATCTCATATTCATAGATGGTCACCCCCCAAAGGAGACATGAATAATGAGGGAAAATAAGTCAATGAGCATCAACCGACCTAAATACCCAAGTAGTCAAATACAAAGATTGGCTGAAACATCAAGTTTACTGGTTCAGACCAATCACCTAAAATCCTACTTAGAATAGAATATTGAGTATGTAGAATTGAATGGAGTTTAGAATAGAATATAATGTAGTATGACTACAATAATAGTCAGGGTGATTTGAATTGGCAGCAATCACAATACTGTTTTCAACATTCATATATTAATTAAAATAATTTATAAACCGTTAGTTGCTATGAAAACATTCCTCAAAATTTTCTGTTTGAAAAGAGTGGACCCAAGGGGCACTCCTAGACCATGTAAAAAGCCCAACTCGGTTTGCCATTTTGCAGGGCATTTTCCATGACTTTTGACACTTTGCATGACGTTTGACATTTTACAGGGCTTTTACAGGGTTTGGGATTGGCACCAAGTTTTAAATTATGAGAATTGAAAGACTAACCAGAGCTGTACAACATGACTGGGGCTTTTTCAGTACATGGTGGACTTCCAGTAAAAAGATCATCAACGATGCCTGCCGATTCAACATTTCTTTCTACTGGTTGTAGCCTGGTGTTTGTGTGAATTAATTAAACAACAAGCTGCAAAATGGTACCTAACCATGAAACACAAAAATATGTCATTCGAGAGATAAAACAAAACAACATGGAATTTAATGAAATGAATGCATTAGATAAATGCAATCTAAAATATTGTTGAATGATTGTTTTTTAATGAAAATTGAACCTGTAATCCCCTTTGAGCTTATGTTTTTCATATATTTACTATACCTATCTGCTAGATACCAAAAATATTATCAATCAAGAGTCAAATGAGTAGTGATAGAAAAGGCACTGGCACTGCTTTTGGCACTGGCGCTATTTTTGACCGAGGCCAGGAGCAAAATGCCTGGCGCTCAGGCTTGGCCCTAGCGCCAAAGCAAAAAGCGCCATGGCGCTTCTGGTGCTTGGCGCCAGTTTGCTCTGGCGCCATTGGGGCACCGCATTGGGAAAAAGGGCACCGCACCAGTACCGGTGCTGGTGCCCTTCGGTGCCTAGCACCAGTGCCCCAGTACGCCGTAGCCTTTCCATTACTAGAAATGAGCTCTAACTATTAGATGGTCAGTGGATAAGAAAACAACCAAACTTTGGACTTCGGGCATGCAAATCTTGCATTTGAATTTTTGTGATCAACCTTTTGATATTTATATTTTTGGTTGATTTGGCTATTTAACCCTGGTGTCCCTTTTTACATTACAGTTCCCTAACCAAACAAACATGAATGTAATTTGAATCCCTGGTGACACAGTTTGCCAGTATTTTTTACCTGTAATGGTTTAGTGATTAGTGGTGAAAATAACCTGAAAAAAATTCAATGGTGTTATCTACACATAGATAGATGTAATATCTGCAGAAAGTAGGTGTTATATGTCTTGATTGATACCCCAGATGTTGTGCAGGGCTGGTTATCATATTATTATCAAGTGAAATATCCCTTTAAAAGATTGTGTTGTATTTTAGGCCTGACTGCAAGGGGGCCTACACAACAGAACACTTCAGTAGTATACCACAGAAAGTACACTTTAGATTCCATGCTGTTCTTTTTCCAAACTTTATCATTCCATTTGACAGTGAACAAATGAACTATTGTTATAGTGTCACACCATTTTGTTGTGTTTGATTTGGTAGTGGTTTAACCAGAAGCATAAGAGCAGTTGGTGGCGCCCATTTCAGCTGTGCTTCTTTTTTCTTTTTTTTTGGGAATATGCTGATTGATTAACAATTGTGTCATGTTTCTTTTAGAAAGATTTAAAGCATGGAAAGAGCACAGTATAGGTATTTTATGTAGGAAATACCTACAAGTAAATATTCACATGTGGTAGAAGTGACTACATAATGTTATTAACGTACCAATAAATGGACCATATTGAAACTGTATTTTGAATCCCTGTACATTGAGGTTGTTGCTCAATACAGGGGAAGATGTCTTTGGATCATTGGTAAATATTATTGTTAGTGCTGAGTCTACACCTGTGCAGAGAATGTACAAAGAACTTTTTGGTTTTTCATGAATTTCAAATTTTTCAATTTCTGTGGTAATCAGGTTCAAGATCTCATTAATGGCTATTTACACAGGTCCTGGCCGTGGACCGGACCCGGCAAAAAATCAAATTTTTCAAAAGTCTATAATTGGCGTGTATTGGTTGTTTGCATGTTAATAAGGTGAATTATCACGAAATTAGCATGCACAAAATTGTTTTGACACGGTTACACACGCTGATGCATTTTCTTTGGGGGGGTGTATAAATTTTTTTGGATTTGTCTGAATTTTGGCATGTGAGTACTCCTTCGTTTAGTGAGTACGCATGCCAAATTTCAGCTCAGCGCGGTTACTGGTTGTTTTTTTATTTATACTTCAATTTTTTTCGATCACTGTATTTTTGTATAGTGATCGAAATCCTGCCGGGGACTAGGGTTCAAACGATATATCATATCGAATATCGAATATTGGATATCGACCATTTTTTAATATTGAATATCGATATCAAAAATTGTGAAAAAATATCGAATATTGAATATCGATATCGAAAATTTTGAAAAAATATCGAATATGGACCATTTTTTCGATATATCAAACCTGTATGGTGTCCCTAATAAAAGTTATTATTTTCATTTTGAGATATTTGTGATTGATCTGATTTACTTATAGTATATTTTTTTATGAGTAAAAGTACAATATTTTCTAATGTCATTCTTGTTGGAGTGCTAAATTTGAAGCCTGAAAATGCTGATATTTATTATTTATTTTTTATTTGCTATGGAATAAGAGTTTCCCAGCGGGATAAACTGATCTGGATGGTGTTTAGGTGAAAATTTTGCAACATGCATAGGGAAATTTGGTTATAAGTATGGAATGTAATATCTACCAATTGTTGTTTCCCGAGACACTTTGATTCATCATGTTTTTCTTCCATTTTCTAATTTTAACTAATCTAAACCTTTTTAAAATCACTTGTACCATTCACATTTCAGTAAAGAGATGATTTGCAACCACATGAAAATACAATATGCTGCTTGAAATATGCCTTGCTATACCAAAAGCAAATTGCAATATCGAGTATTGAAAATATTGAAATATCGAATATCGACCATTTTTCAATATCAAATATCGAGTATCGATATCGAGGTTCCATATCGTATTGATATCGAATATCGGGTTTCAGAAAAAAATATCGAATGTCGAATATTGATATCGAAAAGTCATATCGTTTGAACCCTACCTCCAATATAAGGTATACCTTGAATATAAGGTACCCTCAAATATAAGGTATACCTTTTGGCCCTTTTGAATGTGATGAAATAAATATAAGGCATACCTCTAATTTAAGGTATACCTTTAATATAAGGCACATCTGGCTGCGTGCCAAAAGTAAAAAACCGTTGCCAAACATGTCGGAAAATGCTGAAAATGGTGCCGAAGGGCACTCAGACAACTCTGTGTCAATTTGTATTAGATCTGGTTCACCATTTCGTTACATTCCAGTTTGATAAAATGAATTACTTTGTTTTTCACTTTTGGTAATATGTTTGGAAAATCTGACAAAAACAATATAAGGGATACCTCTAATATAAGGTACCCTCTAATATAAGGTATACCAAAATGCCGAAAAAAACTGACAAAATTAATAAGGTATACCTTATATTATAAGTAAAATGGTACTTTTTATATCACATACTGGTTTTTCTGATGTGACACATTTTTTTCCATGAATTTCAAACTTTTCAACATTAGAGTAGTCAAGTTCCCAATTTTTTTGGTGAAATTTCCATCCGCTCATAGATCATGATCTCCCTAATAAAAATATTAATAAATATGTAGCCTTAAAATGATGAATGGCTTATGCAGAGGATCAAGGAATGGGTATATTTGAATACAAAAAGTTTTAATAATACAAACCTTTGTTGGTTATTTTATTATATTCTGGTTTCAATGATATGACACAACATCCACCATTACCCAACTTCACATCAAGCAATGATTCTGTATCTAACCTGTTAAATGAAAAGTGTGAGTGAGAAAGAATTACTGCTTAGAAAAATTTACCAAATCATGATCACAAAATCATAAATACAAGAAAAAAGTACAAAAGAATATTTTAATTTAGCACAAGAGTCACAGAGAAGTAATGAGCATCAACTCAAAGAATGTCATGCTATTGTGCCATTAGATGCTTGACACCATTTTTCTGTAGCACAATTGCTGTTTGGCACCCATTTTCAGAATGATGCTATGGAACCCTTCTAAACACCTTCCCGATCAAGTCCGGCCCCCTATTTTTATTTTCACTTCGCATGCCCTATATCATTTATTTCACAAAAAAGTTTCACATATATGACAACCCCCTCTTTAATGAGTCGCAGCTGCCCCATTTATTCATGAGGGGTAGTGGGGTGTTGCACCTAAATATATACCCCACAATTATTAGCTTTCCACCCCTCCCACAACAGGAGATAGGGCATGTGAAGTGAAAATAAAAATAGGAGGCTGGACATGATCGGGAAGGTGTTTAGGTATAAAACTCATCTCAACTTAACTCAACTGGAAACTACTTAAATACTTAAAATACTTAATACTCAATACTTAAATTTAAATAAACACAGTTGAATTACCCCAATCCACAACAAAGCCCCAGGTGTCAGTGAGCTAAGGGAAACTCCCCCTGGAAATGATCCGTTTGAAACTTTACTGAGCATGCAAAAAATGAAAACTGCATGTTGTGTCACAAACATAGCAGAGCACATATGCAAAAATGAGTCAAAAGCTGTGCTGGGCAGATGCATTGAATGTAAATAGTGTTATGCAAACAGTGTGTAAAACCTTCATGGCTGAGTTTGTTTATGGAATTGCTTATGAAATTTCATTGAGTTTTATGAAACATCATGAGTAGATTTCCCTAGAAAAAACCTGGCCTCCACTTTTACTGGTGAAATGTTAACCACTTTGGTGTATTTGAAGGATGGTGCAGAAGTATAAAGAATTTCAAAATCGGGCAAATTCAGAAGGCTTCACAGATGCCCAGTTTCCCACCTTGACATGCTCATTGAAAACTTGTTTTCATGCTGTGGTGCTGATGTCATTTGACTACACCAAATGACCAGTCTGTGCGAAACCATGACCCCCTATTGTGCATGGTGCCTTGGACCAGGTGTCCCTGGAACATTGTGCCTTTTTTGTATGACACCCTTGCCTGTGAAATCTTTGTGGACTTGTCCCAGGTTCATTGTATGCTTCACATCATTCAATCAGATCAGATCACTTTCAGGCAAAGAATTCACCCAATGGGAACCTTATTCAATAAGATATGACACAAAATTTGCAAGTCTCTAGTGCCATCCCATTTCCCAACACAAAGTGTTTTTTCTTCAGCTTCTCAGTTAATACCAAAGGAGTGCTAACCATGTGGCATTGTTCAGGCTGTCTGTGCAAATTTCATCAGTAAATTTGTTTTTATTGCAGACCACTTTCTCTTCCAACACAACTTGCAATACCGGGGGCCAATTTCAAAAAAAGTACAAGTGACATTAATGGTTGTAAGTATTGACTGAGCTTGTATTTAAGTTGTAAGCAAGCTTATAACTGATAAGTATTTCTCAATGTTAATACCTATTAGTTATAAGTTTACTCATCACTTGACTTGTAACTTTACTTTTCACTCACAACTTTTTTGTCACTTGTCCATTGGTGGAATGGGCACCAGGTCTTCACATGTGAAAAAAATGTCAGGGAATAAATCCTGAGCATCTGGATTGTCTTCAGCTGATTCAATATAAGTGACATTTTGTTTCTTTGGAAACCAGCCAGTAATGATCCTTAAATCCTTGAGTGCAATTGATAATGCTTGATCATTCAATCCAGATTGCTCTACTTTGGCATAGTTGATCATATTATTTGCACAAGCTATGATATGTGGCATTTCTGCCCCATATTTGCCTTCAGCTGAGTGTTGACAAATGTTATTTTTGCTTGAGTATTGGCCAATTTAAATAACCTTGCAAGAATAATTCAATGGTCTACTCTGTGTCACTGAAAAACTTAATGGAAGCATCTTAGAAATCAAGAACATGAATGCATACAAGATATAAACACCAATCCCACACACTGTAAACTACATGCTTAAGTTAGAAATTTGAAATCAAATCAAAATAAAAGTGTAAAATTGATTGAAACCATTGAAAAATCTATATCTCCACAAATGGTTGACCATTCACACAGAGTTTTGGACACAATTAAGGTATTAATTTGTACTTAATCCTTGAAACTTGTTACTCGACAATGCAGAGAATACAATACACCTTCAAAAAATATAGCAGATAGGTATCCAAAATATTTTACTTACAGATTTCTCGTGGGTGTGTTTCCTCGGCCACTTTTAAACTCCACTCTGGTTCATAAATGAAGTCTTTCACCAAAATTGTTGTCTGATACACTGTCAAAATAAATGCTGTTGGTAGTAAGATGGCCCTGTGAGCAGAAAATTTAACATTAAAGTTCCTTAATAATTCTCACTGTCAAGCACATGAGAAATAGCTCCCTTGTAAGGGCACCAGGGCACTGTGTGTGTAGTATACTCGGCAGACATGATACTCTACAAATAGATATGATTTATGTCTTCGGCTGGCAGACAGCCAACTGAAAACTTGTGAACTGACTACCCACTCCACTTCATCCTGAACTGGTTCAGGGGGCAGTCCTGTAAAGTAAAGTGTCAAATGTGAAGTCAAATGTAAAGTAAAGTGTCAATTGTGTATCCAAATCTTATTTTTCATATCCAAATCTTATGTTTTTGTATCCAAATCTTATGTTGAAAAATAAGATTTGGATAGAAAAACATAAGATTTGGATACAAAAAAAATAATATTTGGATACACGATTGACACTTTACATTACATTTGACTTCACATTTGATACTTTACTTGACACTTTACAGGGCTTGGGATGACCACCAGTCAGCCGCAGTTCAGTGCAGACTGCAGTTATGATGTCATAATGGAGTGTTACCTCCAGAAAAATGTAGGGTGTTATGTCGCCCGAGTATACATAGTGTGACCGTTTTCATGCTAAAATTTTTTGTCTCGTGCTGCTGAAGTGCAAGAGTTTAGTCTAATTTTGCTTAGATGAAACACTAAAACGCTGTCGTTCAGAATAGTTGAGACTTTTCACCCATAATAAATGGGAGACTGGGAGTGCACCAAACATTTGTTTTATCCAATTTTACTATACATTGCCCAATTTTGCTGCCATTTGGGTATGCGGGGGTTTGGGGTCAGGGCTATGACTAAGCATTTTTATTTCCACAGATTATCTCCATAGTTTTGCAAACATATTTACGTTTACCCGACTTTTACGTATACTCGAGTACTGCGCAAATACGTTTACGTTTCCTGCCGAAACAAATACCGGTACCCACTTACTCGCGTACTTTTTGAAAGTACGCGAGTAACGAAAACGTAAATCGGCTGGAGCGCGGACGCTCTAAGAGAAGTGGTCGGAACAATTTTTAGTCATCCGAATGAAGAAACTTTGAAGAATTACAGGTGTTTCAAGTAAAAAACTTATTAATACGCTTTTATCCTCGTAAAAATACTACCATTTACATTTTCCCGAAAAATTTATTTCGTAATTACGTTTAATTTACATTTTCATGAGTACAAAATAGAAACAAATACTCGCTTTTACATTTTCACTGGACAAAATACTCACTTTGGCATTTTCACTGAAAAATACTCGCTTATTACGTTTTCCCTGACAAAAATACACACGTTTACGTTTTCTCTGAAAAAAGTATTTTACTCACGTTTTACGCAGTGTAAAAGTATTTTAAAAATACCTTACGTTTTCTGTACTCAGGGGTGAGACAAAAATAAATACTATACGTTTACGTTTACTTTGAAAAATATTCAGTACTTTTGACAACTCTGATAATCTCCCAGTCTCGAGATGTGGGGGCTCTATAAAAAGGTACCCACTGTATTACCTCGAATTACCCCCCCCCCTGAATTAACTGAGGGAAAAATTAACCCCCCCCCTCGAAATAGCCCCAGTCTGAAATGATGTACATCATGTATGCAATGTACATGATGTATTTATTGCTGCCGGTTTACACTTCAGCTACACATAGGTATACCTTGTGTAAGTATTTCTTCACATTCATTACCGGTTTTTGGCATGTTGAACGTATTCTCTTTTACTACTACTTTCACGAAAAATTCTGACAATATAAGAACCCTCGAATGAGCCCACACCCTCGAATAAGCCCCACACCCTCGAGTACCCCCCCCCCCCCTCAAAATTTGCAGACAAAATAATAAACCCCCATGGATGTAATTCGAGGTAATACGGCATTTTACATGGCTGATCTGGCCAATTGCTTGAATCTATTTATTTTTTATTCTTTTGGTCTGAATCGTTAACCATTTACAATGATCAGGTAACCTGTAGATTGCATATTGAAGGTTGGAGTTGTGATGTGAATGCTTTACGCCGATGTAACCATTGTACTTCAACACAAAGACAACATATTTATGCTTTAGACAATAAGAATTCATCTGGACAGAACATACCGTATTACCTCGAAATACCCCCTTGGGGGTTTATTATTTCGCCAGCAAAATTTGAGGGGGGGGGTTAATTCGAGGGGGTTTATTCGAGGGTTTTTTTAAAATTTCGTCAGAAATTTTCGTGAAATTCATAGTAAAGAATATGCTTTTTCATATACAAAAACGGTAATAAACGTGAGAAAGTAGGTCATATTTGGGCTATAGGTGTACATCTGTACACAGAGCATAAAAGTGTCACTGCAATCCAAATTAGTAGTAATAAATGCATCATGTACAGTGCATACACAATGTCCATCATTCAGGAGGGGGGTATTTCGAGGGGGGGGGGTTATTATTTCCTCAGCCCATTTTGAGGGGGGGGGGGGGTTAATTCGAGGGGGGGTTAATTCAAGGGGGGATAATTCGAGGTAATACGGTATTTCAATATCTCTTGCCAATCAAAAGTTACAGCACTTCAAACTTATTTTAGTGGTGTCTAATTCTTAATTGCTCAAAATTCCTACCTATTTTGCAATGCCATGAAAGTCAATGACAACAAATTTCTCGTGCTGCCAAAATAAGTCTTTCCAAATTTACATAAATAAAAAACTTACCATAATATTTTCCCACCCTGTAGTTGAGGAAAAATTGCTTTTGACATGGTACCATTGAATTTTTATTTCAGGTTTATTGCCAGTAAAATTATTTTTGCAAAAAGGAAAGCTGGTTATAATTGGTATACTTTAGTGCAGTGTTGTTAAAATACTGGTATTTTTGGAAAAAGTAAATGTGAACGTAAATACTTTTTCCAAATCAAAAGTATAATAATAGGTAAAGGTATTAGGTAAAGTATTTTATAGTATAGTATTTTATAGTAAAGTATCCTAATAGGTAAAGTATTTTTAAAATACCAAGGAATACGTATAAAAAAAACGTAAAAATATTATACAAGTAGTATTTGCCATTGTACTTCAGAAAATATCATTATTTTCACCTTTAGATGAGTAATCGTTGATTTCAATTCAATATCTTCAAGTTTTTAGCACTTCATCATCAACAACATCGAGTGAGAAAATGATACAACAAAATTTTCCACAGCCCACTTTTCTACCCAAAATTTCATCAAATCTGTCACTGGGGAGTGTGCAGTGGTCAGGTACTGGTTTAGCTCGGCATCCACCACTCTAGCAACGGCATGTTCTTGTTATGCTACGATTACAGCTCGGGCGTAAAATTCCAGCGTAAAATTCCATCGCAAAATTGATTACATAAAAGTGGATGATGATACAGGTCTGCAATTTTTCATGGAGAATATGTTTATCAATACCTTCATTGTGTCCGAGAGTCATCATCCACAGTCACTGCCATTTGATTGTGGAAATTCAAAAATTTCTATTTTATGTTGGAATTTTACGCCAGCTGAAGAAAAATCAATTCTACGCTATGTCATTGCATGCAATCACATGGCGTAGAATTGACTTTTCTTCAGCTGGCGTAAAATTGCAGCGTAAAATCGAAATTTTTGAATTTTCAGTCAAATAGAAGTGACCGTGGACGATGACCCTTGGCCACAATGAATGTATTGATAAACATATTCTCCATGAAAAATTGCAGACCTGTAATATCATCCACTTTCATGGAATCAATTTTGCGATGGAATTTTACGCTGGAATTTTACGCCCGAGCTGTAATCGCTCCATAAGGAAACCATCTTTTGCTTTTTGATTTCAGTCTGCACAACTTTCTGTTGAAAGCGTGCCGTCAAATCAAACTTTGCTGGTAATTCTGGGGGCAGTCTCAGACGGCGACCCTTTAAAATGTCCTGCAAGATGTCAAATGCCATGCCAAGGGTTCTAAATTCATGGAAAATGCCCTGAAAAATTGCAAATGTTTGCCATTTCCCGGGGCATAATTGTGACTTTTGACACTTTTGTTTGCTGTGCGTGGTGCGGCGTGTGAACGAAAGTTAAAACCCGTGATTGTGTCATCATCAGGGTTGGCAAAATCTCAGAAAAGAATAAAAATAAAATAAAAATAAAATGGAAAATTGAAGAATAAAATAAAATAAAATAAAATGGAAAATTTCAAAATAAAAATAAAAATTGTATTAAAACTCGAATTTTTGTAAAATTTTTGTAAAATTGTATACAAATTCATATTTTTGTAAAATTTGTATAAAAATTCATATTTTTTGTAAAAAAATTTTCTGTTGTTTATAAACACCTTCCCGGTCACGTCCGGCACCCTATTTTTGATCGTACTTGTGACACCCTATCTCCAGTTCTAGGGCGCGCCAGAAGCTGAAACTTGGGGAGATATTGGCGCAACCCCCCTCTACCTCGCATGAATTAGGGGGGTCGCGCCAATATCTCCCCCAAGTTTCAGCCTCTGCCGCACCCTAGAACTGGGTATAGGATGTGAGAAGTAAAATCAAAAAATGGGTGCCGGACGTGACCGGGAAGGTGTTTAGTTCAACCTGTTCATTCGCGGAGCTGGGGCAGTCCCAAGCCATGTAAAGTGTCAAAATGTCATATGAAATGGAATGGAAAGTGTCAATTTTCATGAAAATGTTAAGTAAAGTGTCAATTGTCATGACAAATATAAATTAAAGTGGAAACTGTAAAGCAAATTGTATCCAAATCTTATCTTTTGTATCCAAATCTTGTTGTTTTTGTAAGCAAATCTTATGTGAACATTTGGAAACAAAAACATAAGATTTGGATACCAAAATATAAGGTTTGGATACCAAAATATAAGGTTTGGATACCAAAACATAAGATTCAGATACACAATTTACACTCTGCACGACATTTGTCATGACAATTATACTTTGCTTGACATTTGAGATGCCAATTGACTCTTTACTACATTTGTCATGACAATTGACACTTTGCACAATGTTTTACAAATGCGCCCAGCACACTCCAGTAATCCTTCTACTGAAAATGCAAACCATTCTTATCGATAATTGTAACTTAACACTTGCAACTAGCTAACAATACATACTGCATGCAACTTTTGCAAAGTAATGGAAAAATTTGTCACACGTTTTTCATGTTTAGGTCTAATTATCAAATTTTTCTGACCTTGCATGCAAGATTCTGATTTTTTGTAAAATTTTTGTAAAATTTTTGTAAATTTTTGTAAAATGGTCCATTTTATTATTTTATTATTATTTTGGAATAAAATAAAATAAAATAAAATGAAACAAGAATAAAATAAAAATAAGATACATTTTTATACAATTTTTATACAATTTGTATACAAATGATTTTTATAAAACCAACCCTGGTCATCATTCATAATTTTTTTACGTTTTTTACTAGTACCAGGGTATTTCGGTAAGGAATACGTAACAATACGTAATAGTATTTTCTAAATACGTAAATGTAAATATAAATACCAAAAAAAACAGGTATTTCGGGTAAATGTAAATACGTTTTTGCAACACTGCTTTAGTGATGTGACAGTTGTTTTTGCCTCACGTTGGAAGCGTGCCAATCATAATTAGGTAAAGCATGCGATTTTTGTGAAAATATGAAGAAAAAAATTGTTGCTATGAATAGAGTTGAGTGTGTGAATGTCAAACCCGCGATATTTATGTTTCAGTGATTCTTTAGGTCTGCCTGTTTGTGCCTATCTGTATTCCACTCTGGAGTCAATAAATACAAGTCCCAAAGTGTGTCCAGGGATTGAGGGCTCCCCAAGTCCCTCATTCTATTCAACTGGTGCCGCGACCGGGCCCGACTCGACCCGACCCAACTCGACCCGACTCGACCCGACTCGACTCGACTCGACTCGCCTCGACCCGACTCGACCCGCTGACCCGCCAACGACTAGCAGCGGACCCGCTGACAACGCGTGGGCACGTCGACCATCAAATTTCAGTTTGGCCAACAACCAGCGGGCGACCCGTCAACAAATTGACTGGCCCGACTACAAAATCGGCAGCGTCAAGTACGACTAGCCCGACTACCGAAACGGCAGCTTCGACAACAACTCGTCGCTTGCCGCCCCGACCACCGAAACGGCAGCGTCATAGACGGCTCAACTGCAACGTCACCTGCCGAATTCAACCAGCTTGGTTCGATGTGCTGAACGGCAGCCATGGGATCAATTTCATATGAATCATTCATCGGATTTGTGGACCAGTACGCAGCAGACAAGAATCGGGAAAAACTCCACCAGCTGCGAGCATTGCTGCGATCCCACAATCCAACCGACCTACACAGCGATGAAGAAGTTTGGAAGAAAATGGCGTTTGAGCGCTATGCCGACAAGCTGAAAGCTGTTGCCAGCACCATTCATGACACAGGCGTCACTGATTTCCTGAGGCCGTTACAACCGTCAACATCCGCAACGTCAGCCACCGACTTGACCACTCCGGCAGCCCCAACTATTGCAGATATGGCTGTGATGATGCAGAATGTGGCGCAGATGGTTGACAAGCAGAATCAACTGCTTCAACAAATCACAGATCGGCTCGCAACGACACCGCCAGCCAGCATCAATCCAGTCAAACCTGCTCCACCTGCTGATTGTGACCTAACGGTGAGACAACAATTCTCATCAGAACAGAAACGGCTGTGGACGCCACTGCTGAATGAAAAGTACCCAACATTCGATGGTGCTGACCCGCTCAAATTCAAACTGTGGATGTACGATCTCAAAGCACGCGTCCAACTCACGGAAGTGCCAGATATGTTTGCAGTCATCCATGTTCGCAAATGTCTCACTGGCCGTGCACTTCGCCAGTTCGAGCACCTGCCAGATGAGGATCGGCAGACATTTGCACAAGTTTGCAAGTTTCTAGAGGGACAATATGGCGATCATTTTGCTGCACAAAATGCTATGAACACGTTGATTGGCACGCGCCAAAGTGCGAAAGACCCCGTCAAGGACTACGGCCTGCTCATCGAAAGCCTTGTCCGCCAGGCAATGCCAAATATGGACTCAATTGGCCTCAAAGTCCAACTGAAGCACTACTTCATGTCTGGATTGCACAGCAACACCCTGCAAAATTCGCTTTACGCATTGCCGACATACGAGCTGATGACATTTGGTGAACTCGTGGACAACGCAGAACGACTCGAGTTTGCTGAGAAGCGCACAAAGACACATTTGAAGACGATGGACAAATTTTGTGTGCTGCATGATAGCAGAACCCATTCGACTGAAGAATGCTCCCTGGTCACTGACATGATCAAGGATAGAAAGGCGATCAAGCCACCAACGACAAACCCGCGCAACTTGGGGCGCAACAACAACCGTCAGTTCCGGGGCAGAAGCCGCTTCCCACCCAGGGTACAGCAACAAGTAGCTGCAGCGCCCGCCCAAACTGCGACTGTCAACAACCAAATGGACACAAAGCTGTGGTGTACCTATCACAAGGTGCCAACGCACAACACGGAGGATTGCTACAGCAAGAAATATCATGGGACTAGCAACTTCAGGAATCCAACCCCGAAAAAGGAGTGGACCCGCTCAAAAGTGAACAACGTCGAATTTGATGATGACGAATCGTCACACAGTGCAGTCAATCGCATTCAACATGCAGCGCAGCCAGTACTGCCTACACACCTGCACACTCCCCACAAGCCCAACCGGCCCATCGCATACCTTAACGGAATGCCGTTTGGAACCTGCCGACCGGACAATGGCGCTGATGTAACAATCATCACCAACTCCGTCGTGAAGAAATTGGGATTACATGTGGAGCCAACCAAGCACAAGCTGCTAGCTGCCAATATGACCCCATTGGACACAAAAGGATGTGTCAATCTGCAAATTGAGTATGCTGGAGGAAAAACGACACACACGTGCCAAGTCTCGAATGATATCGACTACGACGTGCTTCTTGGAGAAGATGTCCTACCGAAATTGGGCATTCGCATGATGACAGCGGATGGAAACAACCTGCTCCCAGAAGCAGAAAACATCCCAACGACTGTCAAAATCTGCCAGCAACTCATCAAACACTGCAAACTGGATGCTGATGACCAGTCAGCATTGATCATTTTTGCTGACAAACAAGGCCAGCCGCTGCACGCTGCACACGTCCCGCTGCATCCAGAAGAAATGCCAACTGCTGTGATCATCAACGATGTGCAAAATTTGGACAAGAACGAGTGGGCAAAGATGCTCAACATCGGTTCCTGTGCATCCGCTGACCAGAAAAAGTTGATTGATGCATTGTTCCATGTGAGACATGCATTTAGTTCCACATACACGACTGGCGCATGCCAAAATGTCGACGATATTGGCTGTACTGATGTGGAACACGAGATCGACACTGGGGACAACCCGCCATTCAAGGTACCTCCACGCCGCATTCCCCTGCGACTGCGACCCGAAGTGGAAAAAATGCTGAAGGATTTGCTGGACCAAGGATGCATCGTGCCATCCAACAGCAATTACAGCAGCGCAGTTGTGCTTGCCAAGAAGAAGGATGGATCCTGGAGATTTTGTGTTGATTTCCGCCAGCTGAACCTGAACACAAAACGCGATAGCTACCCGCTACCACGTATGGATGACATGTTGGATTTGTGGCCCGGGCGGAAATTCTTCTCGACCCTCGACATCAAATGTGGCTACTACAACATCCGCATCAAAAAGGAAGACCAACACAAGACGGCTTTCACTGCCCTCGACCAACTGTTCGAGTGGAAACGCATGCCATTCGGTCTGCACAACGCGCCAGCGACTTTCCAGAGAGCCATGAATGACATCCTTATGGATCACAAGGCCTACTGCAGGGCATATTTAGATGACATCATCATCGCATCAACGACACTGGATGAACATGTCCAACAACTGGAAGCTGTGATTTCAACCATCTGCAAAGCCGGACTGCGATTGAATCCACGCAAATGCCACTTCCTCAAGGACAAAATCCAATATTTGGGACACGTCATCAGTGCCAATGGAATTCAAGTTGACCCGGACAAAGCCGCCGCCATTCGTGACTACCCACTGCCCGCCACCCGAAAAGAAGGTGCATCGTTCCTGGGACTTATCAGCTACATGAGACGCTTCCATCACAATTTGTCTCATCGACTCGCACCGCTGCGCAATTTCATTCAAGCTGCAGCAACGAGCAGTACCAAACTCCAATGGACAGAAGAATTGAAAAAGTTGTTCTACATAACCTGTGCTGAAATTGGAGATCCAAAGGCTTTGGCGATGCCGACACCTGGCCGCGACTATGTCATCACGACAGATGCAAGCACAGATGGACTGGGTGCCATGCTGGAACAAGCCAACGACAAAAGCAAATTGCAACCAATTGCATTTGCGAGCCGCGTCACAGCGCCAGCCGAAAAACGCTACTCGGCTACTGAACTCGAAGCCCGTGCGGTCATCTACGCACTTGAAACTTTCCGACCATACATTACGGGAGAGAAAGTGACTGTCTTCACGGATCACTACCCGTTGACCCAGCTGTTCCAGAAAAATAGCCCTTCCCACCGGCTGTATCGATGGTGTCTAGTTCTGCAACAATTCGATGTGACACTGCGCTACAAACCCGGAATCAAGAACCAAGTTGCCGACGCCTTGTCCCGTGCACCTGCAGGCACGGTCCCTGTTCGCATGGGGGGAGGAAGGTCAATCGATCAACCCGACACTACACTCGACACAGTGTACAACGTGAACTTCATCAATGTGTCACACATGCTGTCAAAGCTGACGACCAATGCACCCATGGTAGTGCGCAACATTGCTCTAGCCAATGACAAAGAAAGGCAAGACATGCTGAAATGGCATCATGAAGGACGATGGGCAACACACGCAAGTGCACAGAAAACGTACCAACGCCTGCGACCATTTTACACCCACAACACCTGGCCAACACTTGCGGCTGATGTGCAAACATACTGCAAGCAGTGCAACGTCTGCAAGCAGCGGTCAACACGATACAAGGTACTGCCACTTCTACCGAGGCCACCACCTGACCAGCCACGCCGCCGATGGCACATGGACTACTCAACGTTCATGCCAACCAGTTACAATGGCCCACGTCACTGTCTCGTTGCAATTGACGCAATGTCTCGTTTTGTGGAGGCAAAAGCCTGCCATGCGGCCGATGCAAAGAACGCTGTCAAATTGTTCAACGACATAATCACCAAGCATGGAGTACCAGAGGAAGTTGTCACTGATAGTGGTACACACTTCAAGTGCCATGAATTTGAGGCTGTGCTGCAAAGACACCAGACCGTGCTGCACACCACCACACCTGGCTCCAAGACAAGCAATGGAATTTGCGAAAGAGCAATTCGCACCCTGCAAGACATCATAGCCAAGAAACGTGCCACCGACACCCGTACCTGGAACCAGATCCTGCCAGATGCCGTAGCTGCATACAATGCAACCGAGCACTCATCTACTGGCGCGACGCCGTTCGAAGTCCACTACGGATCCAAACGCGCAACAACTGGTCAAGAATTTGAAAAGTCACCGCCACTCATCGACTACTGGAAATGTGTCAACGAGCGAGTTCAAAATGCACAAGCAAAGGCTGCAAGCTCCTCGCACACCACCTGCATGGATACCCGATTCCAGATTGGCGATGCAGTATTTGTTCGCGATGCCCCGGCGATGGGAAGCCGCAAAGCAAAACTGGACATGCCAAATTCAAGAGAGGGTGAAATTGTTTCATTTCCATCTCGTAAAGCTGTGATTGTAAAGTTTTGTAATGGTAAACAACGTACTCTTCCGATAAATATGTTACAACCTCGTTTTGTCAATAATTGAAGTTTTGTCAAATGTGATTCAAAGTTTTCGCTGTAGTATTTGTGTTCCAACATTGAAATTGTGTGATTTGTGAGTGCACTCATGTGAACCAATTGTGTGATACTGTGTGTTGTGTTTTTACTCGCAATTTGTATCCCTTATATCACTTTTATCTTTGATTATCCGTGGTCGTATAATCTTGTTACCCCCCGAGGAGTTGAGTGTGTGAATGTCAAACCCGCGATATTTATGTTTCAGTGATTCTTTAGGTCTGCCTGTTTGTGCCTATCTGTATTCCACTCTGGAGTCAATAAATACAAGTCCCAAAGTGTGTCCAGGGATTGAGGGCTCCCCAAGTCCCTCATTCTATTCAACTATAGGGTTACAAAAATCAATTTCTTCAAATACCTCGATTTTTTGTAGTCTATTGTGGTTATATTATGAATGTGTGGTGAAAATCATTTTTGCTGACTTGGGATGTATACTGGCTTTCAATACCATTTTTGTCAACACTAGAATTGTTTACATGAAATCATGTCAAAATAAGCTATGAAGAGAAGATGGACTTTCCAACTTCAGAAGTGTGTGGAAGAACATTTGATGGATTTTGCATTTTACACTCACAATATTATGGCTTATTATCACATGGTATTTGGATAGAAACGTAAGGTTTACCAGTTAGGCAGTGAGACAATAAAATCAAATAAAACAACCCTCACTGTGAATTTGTGAAATTGTACACTTTTGCGCAAAAGAATTGCAAAATACTTCAGAAATTTGGTCTATTGATTTAAAAAATCTGTTACCACGCTGAGATAAAAAAACTGTTGTAAACAATCAAGTGCCATCCCTAG
>CAXIWS010000689.1:0-20735 GCA_964036195.1 Sphaerolaimus hirsutus | reverse complement strand
CATTGGCCGACTTTGATTTGATGCCTTCGAGTATGTTGGGGTTTGGGGTCTGGGCTATGCGAAAAAAATTTGTTTCTCAAATAGTCCCCCAGTCCCGAGGTAAGGGGGTATATAAAGAAGTGGTCATTTTCCATGGCCGATGTGGACACTGACTTTTGAAGCTTGATAAAACGGCCATTTCTGGGCCGATTTTTTCACTCAACACTTAAAATAATCGAAACGACCTGTAGATTCCAGTTTTGTGGTTAAATAGTGATGTCTTAACTCCGTATGCCGATTAGACCCGGTTTTTGAACACGGCAAAAACTTTTTTCTGAACATGCTATCGTATAGTTTAGACTAAAAGAATTCATCTGACCCAAAAATGTTTTCAATATCTTTTTCCAATCAAAAGTTTTAACTCAAAGCTTAGAGTTTATTGGCATACGGAGTTTAGACATCACTTATCCGACCACAAAACTGGAATCTATTGGTCTTCTCGATCATTTTAAGTGTTGAATGAACACAATCGGCCCAGAAATGGCCGATTTATCAATATTCAAATGTCATGTCCACATCGGCCATGGAAAATGACCACCTTTTTATAGACCCCCCTTATCTCGGGACTGGGGAATTATTCGAGGAACCAAAACAAAATTTCGTCATAGCCCAGACCCCAAACCCCAACATACTCGAAGGTCGGCCGGCATCAAAGTCGGCCAATGTATAACAGAATGGGACGCAGAAATGTGCATTTCTATGAAATCGCAAAAAAGATAAGGAACTTAGTTTACACCCTAATAATTTGTTGTGATTTAAAAAATTTGCTAATTGGAGGTGCAGATTTTTAATAGACCACAAATTTATTATTATTTGACCATTCTTGCCCGATGTTACCAGAGACTTTCTACTATCAAGTAGGTAATTTTGCAGGAATACCCTCTGGGGTAGAAAAGGGGGGTTACCGACCCCCCAAACCGCCCAGCTATCTATCTTTCCCGGAGGTCGCTCAGCTATCTATCTATCCCGGAGGCAAAATGTTGGCTACTATCCCCTACCCCCCCCCCCCCACGTCGGCCAGTTATCTACCTATCTGGAGCGATTTCTGAGAAACTATACCCCAATTTTCGCTCAAATAGCTATTTTTCATACTTTTTCGAATAGATTTTCACCTCCAAAATCACTACTTTGTGTGTCTAACTGCCTATTTGAAGCTATTTTTAGTACTATATGTGCGTATATACCAGTCTTTAGCCCTTTTACTTGTAGCGACTTTCGCCCTTTTCTTCCTTATACACCTTGAAAAAGCCTATTTATCGAACCCCCGCAACCACCCCCCCAACCCCTCCCCACCCCCCCCCCCCCCATTTTTCCACCTATCTATATATCTCGGAAGCGACGCTATCTATACAAGCCCCCGGAGGGTCAAAATCTAGAATACCCCTGAATACCCTTTTTTTGCGGAAAACGTACGCGATTACGTACACTCAAAACGAAGTATTCACTGACGCCCAAATTACTCCATTCCATTGAAGTAGTGAAAAGTGCTTGTAAACCACGTGCGAGCACACGCGGTCGCACGTCTCACACATGCCGCACTGTCGTCGTATTGGATTCAATTTTCCGGTGATCTCTGCCTGCAGTCTACCCGGCACAGAACGTTTGAGTACTTTGCGAACTGCTTAACGCGACCGCTGCATTTCTTTCCCAAAAAGTTTATTATCGGCGTGGCCCAGGGTTGTGTCGCACTTGCGCATTTCAGTATTATGCGTGCCCACTCATTCGTGAGTACATATACTTGAATGCGTATTATGTTATGTGCGCAGGGTTGAAGATTACTTCCTGCTCGGCTTCACGTGCTCACTGACTACCGTATTTCCTGGAATGACTAACGCATGGACATTGAAAAGAGATCCGCCCGAAAAACACCCCCTTGTAGTGATGGAAAACTGCCATGGCGCTGGCGCCTGGCGCTAGCGCCAAACGGGAAAGCGTCATGACGCTTTTGGCGCTTGGCGCCACTTTGCTCTGGCGCCATTGGCGCTTGGCGCTGGGCTCCGGAAAAGCGCCATAGCGCTATTTTTGCCTCGCGCCAGGAACAAAACGTCTGGCGCTGGCGCTTGGCGCTGGGGTTCGGAAAAGCGCCATGGCGCTTCTGGCGCTTGGCGCCAAAGTCCTGGCGCTTTTTCCATCACTACCCCCGTGTCATCCAGCTGGGAAACAAACTCCACTGAAAAGAGAGTAGGCCAAATTACCATTTGTTGGTTGACAAGGCACTGTCCTCGCGTAAGATAAAAATATGCCCTGAAAAAAGCCAGGTGTACTGCTCATCACATGCAAATTTTTGCTGTGGGTGGCTTTTTTCAGTAGTTTTCTAATGGTTCTGGCGTTTTGTGTCTTTTGACAGAAATCTTGACAGGATTTTTAGTCAACCCTTTTTATTTCTATGAAATCGACAGCGAATATTGTTCATCATTTTAAATGGATGGATCATATAGGAATGTGTGGTGAAAAGTTCCTACAGGGGGTAGTAATTCGCTGTGATACGGTAGTTACGTACTTTGAAATAAAGTTTAAGCAAAATATTAGCTAGGAGTGCGCGGCTGAAACTGGCCCGGGACTTCACCCTTAATTTCAGGGCCGTATCCAGGGGGGGGGGGGGCGGGGGGGGCTGCAGCCCCCCCCCCCCTCCCGGGGCGAGACCAGAAAGTGACCGGAAAATGCGACTTCTCAACGTCAGCGTAAAAATTTTTGCGCGCAAGCGCGCATTCTTCCCCAGACATAAGCTGTATTATCATCAGATTTGCTCTATGTGGCCGCAAATCGTCATAAATACACTCAATGTTGTGCTTTTTGCTGTTTTGTATGTATATTTACATACATATACAGCGCTCCCTGGCGCTGACACCGACGCCAATGGCGCCATGGCGTGGCGCCTACTAATGGCGCCAGCGCCATGGGGCCTTTCCGCCACTATGTAGCTAAAATTTTAGGGGGGGGGGCTGAGCCCCCCCCCCCTCGCCGGCCTCCGTAAACAAGCAGCCCCCCCCGCTCAAAAATCCTGGATACGTCCCTGCTTAATTTGACCATGTGACTCCGGCGCAAGTGTACGTAGGTAAAATGTAAAATGAGACTTATGATTGAGGAACAAGTCCCTCTTGACTATTTAAGCTGTAGCTTGCTACATGTGCCTAGATGAGACGTACTGTTGCTTGAGTCAAATACAATTACCTAAATGCATTGCCGATAAGCTAAAAGAATAAATACTTGAATGAGGTTAAGCTGTATTTTTGTCAAACTGGGTCCTGCCGGTAACACAACAAGTGTTTACCATCAATATATTCCATTTTTCTTATTCTTGATTTTCTTCACCCAATGCGCCAAAGACAACCTCCATCCGAACAGATACATTTTTGCACCTATTTAAAAACAGAATCAAATCCTGCTTGCATGCAGCTTTTTTCCAATTGCAACACTGTCATTTCTATTTTCTGGAAACATTTTCTATTCAATTGTCCTTGTAAATAGGTATTTTGTATATTGCGATAGATCCCCATAGGTCGCAATTTTATACCTTAACCATTTGAAGTCGAGCGATTTTTTTCATTGCCTTATCGTGTTTAAGGTTGTTTTTATTCGTCATTCATCGCACATAAAAAATACTTGAACGCAATATTTTGGTATTATACTCAGCGGAAATCACACTCATTATAGAAGCCCACCATAACCCATCTCAATAATGAACCAGAAATTAGATATACAGTTTTTCATCATAATATTTTGTTTTTACTATGGAAAAATTAACTACGAACTTTATCAGAAGAAATTGTATTTAGGATTCTTCACATACTTTGCGGTCCCCTAGTATAGCAGTTTTTGTTCTGAACATTGTCAAGCCTTTAGATTTTCACTGAATTTTAGGCTTTTTTTAGCAGATCGTTACTTTTTAACATCTTTAGCTACATTTTCCACTTTTTACAATTCTCTGGCCATATTTTACATCTGACTTCCCATGAGAAAAGTCCCGCTCTACTTTCAAGTAAGTTTTTGCAGTTTCTGTGAAATAGGTTGCGGAAGTTCAGCTTTAACGACAATGCATAAGGAATTTGGTGTCACTCAAGATTCCCATGATCTAAAGGCGCTGGAGAGGCTTTGTCATCCGCAGTAAATACTTGTTCAACTGACAGACGCTGTATTCGCCAGCTTTTTCTCGGTTTTCTCTGTTCCGTTATCTACGTATCTCTATATTTTTATCTGCTAGGGAAATCGTTTTGTAAAATACATGCTACCGTATTTATTTTAATAGAAAACTGCCCTTCTATTTTTTCGTCAACTTTTTTAACCTGCGGAGGCGGCCATTCTATTTTTCACCAATTTTTACACACATTTTTTATTTGAACAGTTTTTTTTTGGTAGCTTCATTTCTTCATGAAACTTGAGCAATATTCTAATCAAAGGCAGAGCATCAATTTGAGAATAAACATCCATTCGAGTCGTTTGAACGTTCTCGCCATCTAGGTCTTTGTGTTTTGGCTCTCTTCCAACGTGATTCCTACCTGCCGTTCTATTGGAAACTGCCGTTCACATCGAGGGTGCCGTTCTATTGTTTTCGTTAGTGTAAAAACGTGCCAAAACATGCGGTTTTATTGAAGGTGCCTTTCCATTGGAGATATGCCGTTATATTAGAATGAATATTGTATCTGCCCGATATTTACCGTCCCATCACTGTCCGGTATTCATAACTTTTTTATAAATATACGGTCCACTTCTATTCCTTGAGAACACATATTGGCTGATATTTGAAACAGATATAGAGGAAAAAAGCGAAAGTACATTGTTCCACAGGTTCTGTACGGTGGTACTTTGAATAGCTGTAATGGAACGATGATGAGCTCTCTGGAAAAAATGTTTTAATTTTAAAGTGTTTTAGGGATGGGCAGGGAGGGTCAAAGGTTTTTTTTGAACATTATTTTTTACACTCAACCATCGAACCGTTTTTAAAAAAAAACCTCAGAAAAAATTTTTAGTACCAAGCACAAGGTATTTTGCAAATTTTTTGCGCACAAGCGCGCTGTTTCACACACAAATTGGCATTGGTGGTTGTTTTCATAGGTTTTGAGGCATTTTTGGTGTAAAAGCTTCTTTTTGTTTGTGCTTTTGTGTAACAATAAGCCGTGATATGCTAGTGTACCCCCATGTACTTGTACACTGTGAAACATCACTGTTATAGTACTAGCCTTCTCTTATAGCCTTATTCCATAACCATAACCGTATTAGCTCGAAATACCTCTACGTGGGTTTATTATTTCGCCAGCAAAATATGAGGGGGGAGGAATTCGAGGGGGTTATTATTTCGCCAGAAATTTTCAGTAGGGTCGTAGTAAATAGCAGGCATTCGCATACCCAAAACATAAATGTGTCCAAGCAGGATATATTTGGACATAAAGACGTAGATCGCTACACAAACTAGCTGCGATACAAATTAGCAGTAATAAATAAATCATGTACATTGCATACATGATGTACATCATTCCGGGGGGGGGGGGGGGTATTTCGAGGGCGTGTTAATTATTTCCACAGCCCATTTTGAGGGGGGTTAATTCAGGAGGGATAAGTCGAGTCGAGGTAATACAGTAACCACATTAAGCACTATTCCATGCCCAATTTCACTTGAGAGACAAATGTTCGACAAAAGTGGATATACAGTTGGGAGAGCCGTATTTACCAGCCAAAGTGCCAGGCGCCAAATGTCGCCTCGCCTGGCCTGGAATCAAACCCGGGATCTTCACTATGCGCTTCACAAACCCAGACACACACTTTGCACCAAGGCTGTAGAGGCTTATGTGCAGCTGCGGCCCTGCTCTAACTATTCTATTTCTATATATAACACTACATAGTGTTTCCACATATTTTATCTGATTGTTGACCTACCTATCCTATCTACCGTATTTCCTCGAAATACCCCCCCCCCCTCGAAACACCCCCTCGAAATACCCCCGTCAAAATGGGCACTATGAATTTAACCGCCCCCCCCCCCCCCCCAATTTAGTGTATAGATAGCGTAAATGATAATAGATGCAGTTTGTGATCCAGACAACGCGGAACAGATGTTATAAAAACAATGACTGTGTTATGTTAGAGCAGGGTTTATATCACCTACATGCTTATATAATTCTATAGAGTCATTGTTTTGGTAGATTTTGTTGCATTTTTCTACGTCTGCATACGTTACAGACAACGATTTAGTACTGGGATTTCGAAAAATTTCTGGTAAAATAATAACCTCCCCCCCCCCTCGAACCCCCCCCTCGTTTAACCGCCACTTCAGGGGTCTCCTAGGGGGGGGGGGCTGGCGGGGGCTGCCCCCCCCCAAATCGGCCAGCTATCTATCTATCCCGGATTCCGCTCAGCTATCTATCTATCCCGAGGCAAAATTTTTGGCTACTACCCCCTGAGACCCCCCTCCCCCGAATCGCTCAGCTATCTATCTATCTGGAGCGATTTTTGGGAAATGTTGCCCCAAGTATCACTAAAAATCGCTAATTTTTGCTCCATTTTATGGTTTTTCACCTTCATAATCGCCATTTTTGGCTAAATACATGGTTATATAGCTATTTTTAGCCACTTTTTACCTGGTTTTGCTACTTCTAACCTATTTATAGCGATTTTTCTCCTTTTCTGCATTCTATACCTTGAAAAAGCCTATATTTTGCCCCCGCAAGTCCCCACCCAAGCCCCCCCAGCCCCCCCCCCCCAGAAAACTTTTCAGCTATTTCTCTATTCCTCCGGAGGAGCGATTTGCTATCTATCCAGCCCCCGCGAGGGTCAAAATCTTGGAAACCCCTGCCCCACTCAAAATTTCCACTCTGAAAAAATAACCCCCAGGGGGTAATTCGAGGAAATATGGTAAGCGCCTATTTCTGTTGACTCATAACCATATCTGGGAGCTTTTGAAAAGATGGGTTTTTTGTTTGAAAAAATGGGGTTTTTTGAAGAAAAAAATTCTACTGAAATTCGAATACATGTTGATGCATTCCAAACTATTATTTTTACCGCAAACACATTTTCACAATTTTTGTTCTGCCGCTATGTAAATATAGGTCCACGTGAACTTGATGTTTTAAATTGTGTTTGTTCATTTTATACACATTTCAGCCGAAATAACCATAAAGAATCGATTTGATTTTTTTCAGGGGCGAAATAAATAGTCGAGAAGTCCAAAAAATGAGAATTCAAATATTTATTTGCCATCGTAACTGCAACGCAGCCACAGACGCAGTATATTTTGTGATGCATCTTGTAGCTACTTGCTTGTGTAAGAAAGAATGTATTTATTATAATTGCGTTTTCTCAATCACGTATCATCTGTCTGATAGAAACTATTTGATAGTTTAACATGACGCCAGCAGCCAAATTAAATTATAACATAACACATTGTATACGCCTTCAAGATATTATATAAAAATTTAAGTATGGACGCTGACGCCAATGCAGGCAAAAATGGTGGAAAATCGTAAGTGCGAAATCTGTAAAAAGGAATTATTTCAGTATGTGTATTGGGTGAAAACGTGTATACAATATTTTTAATTCTAGTCAACAAATATGATTCAAGCCAAGATTCATGACTTAAGTCAAGGTACAACTGATATCACTCAGAACAGCTTGCCTTTTTGGTTCAGGTCCAATGACTTCTACTTTTCACTACTTCGCTGATCAGTCCAGACACTTGTCTTGTTGCTCCGTTATGCGTTTCAGACAGTCTGAACATCAGGTTAATCACATGGGAAAGTAAACATAAGTGGTTAGAACACATAAGAATTTCACGGCAGCTTCTCCTTCAAAATACAGTAGCATAGCAGGTTCATTGAAGCGTGGGCACCTTAGTATCAAAAGCTCTTAGGTGTTAATCATGCATTATTACAAGCATGAACAGCTTTGAACATGACTGGTATTAGAAGAACATAACACTACATTATTTTACATTGTATTTTTGGAAGACAAACGTATTATTTTAAAGTTGTGCGTTTATGGTCTTTAACGAACATGAACCTATCATTATTCCACTGATGAACACTCTGCAGCTGAAATTAACAACAACGTCTTGATTAAAGAACGTTAACCTAAGAACTATTTATATCCAATTATTTTACTGCTTGACACATGATCAAAATTGATTATGGTAATGACGCCGTACCCAACATCGCTGGAATGTTTCATACAGAAAAATGTAAGGCGTATATGCAATTCTTCAAACCCCCAAGTAAGGGCACAGTTCCACGCGAGACATCTTTGTATGCCTTGAACAACATCCATGTTAGGCTAAGCGAACCTCATTAAAATGAGCATATTTACATTCGCAGTATTTATCTTGATTGAATTACTTTAAATGCATTAGTCATAACGCTCAAATGGACAAATTCAGCATATATCCACATAAAATAAGTAAAATGCCAAATTTATGTGCCAGTGCAAGCCCATTTTTAATTTTGGACCTTTTTTTTTCGGACTTGATCATTTGGCAGAATGCCAACCTGACTTTGACCTTCGACATTTTATTAAAGTTGGTCCGCTTCAAAACACCGATGCGTGAATGTTGCACGCGAACGGAGCTGTTTACATGAGTAATTGCCTCAGGGCCCTCATATCGTTTTACAATTAAACACTAGCATTACCAGAACTAATGGAGCCTACTTTTCGCAATATCACCATATTTTGTGAGGTAGGCTCCATTTCCCTTGAGCATAGATCTATATATATTTATTACATCTATTTGTATTTATTTATTTATTTATTCATACCAATCAAATTGATTTGGTTAAACATTCATATTTATGATAGCTGGGTGGAGCATTTGACGTGAACCGTCCCCATTGGAGACCACCTTGAACCTTGAACATTAACATGTAAATATGTCGGTAGGTGTGTACCTATGTACAAACAGTTTATATTCACTCTATATGTTCCTCAAAGTAACACTTAGGCTAGTTCGTTTCTTTTTCACAAAACTAATCCGACTTGAACTCGTATCCTCCGTAAACTGTACTTAGCATTCGAAAAATAACCAGTGATTTATATTTTCGAAAATCACAATAAATATAAATAACCCGTGATTTATATATATTTATATTTTTTTCAAATTCTGAGTGATATATTTATATATATTTTTTAAATCTGAAAAAAAATCACTGAGAAAATCACTCATACTAGATACACTGTGGTTCAATGATTGCACATTATGACTAAAACATGTAATCTGTAAAAAAGAATTTTGTGAGTGATTTTCCCCAGAAAATATTTATGTTCATGTAAAGCATTTTTGAGTTATGATATTGTGCCTACACTTTCACCATGACTTTTTTGAAAACTGAAATGGCCAAAAATGATGATATTTTCCAGTTTTCCACTATTGAATGTATATGGTCAGTTTTCACAAATGGCATCAATTTTTGTCAGGTGGTGTTGGCAAGTCACTAGTTTGCCTTGTTTTTACCTAATGTGAAACACAGCAAAAAATGGTTGTGTGGATGCGCAGTGAACAGTCATGAAGTGTCTTCATGCCAACACTTCCCAACAATTCACCAAGAATGCTGAACTTCCACACACATCGCAAAAATCTGCGTGAAGGCACTTCACGCTTCTTAATATGGTACTAACAGACAAATGTATACATAGGGGAAGCGTGTGGAAGCGCTAGTGCTGTGAAGTGTCTTCCATGTTTGGATGCACGCGGAGCATGTGGTGAAGTTAGGTGAAGCAGGTGGAAGACACTTCACCAAGATTTTTGTGATGTTGGTGGAAGTGGGTGAAATCATGTTGAAGCGTGTGGAAGCATGCCGCTTCACACATCCAGCCTGTTTCCACATGCTTCATGGATTCATTTTTGCTGTGAAAACTCAAATGATAACAAATGGTGATATCACCATCACTTAGTTTTCATTTTGTGTGTGACAAAGATGTAAATTGTTTCAGTAATTTTTTTATTTATGTCATCCTATAAATTTTTTGCTCTATTTAATGATTGGCCACACAGCATGCAAATAAGTCAAGAAAAATTTATTCAATAAATTGTTTTAGTATTGATTGTGCAATTTTTTGCTGAAACTGTTGCACCTGATACACAAAACCTGGGTGATGGCATGGCAATCACTTTTTAATATGAATATGACCAACAAAAATTTTATTGTAACATTTTTGAAAGCCTGAAATCAGTGCTGGCTGGCAAGGTTGATCTGATGTCTGGACTGTGAGAGAACAAATTCTGGAGTGGATGAAGACTCTTGAAGGCTGTGTGCCAGTTTTCAGTTTTGCTGTTTGAAAATAGAAAATTAAAAGCATATTAAATTGAATTGGATGAAATATTTTGGTTGCATTGACTAAAACTTGCTCAGCATACCTGGCACTGCTGCAAGTGCTGAGCACCTATTTAGCCAAACATCAATTGCAACAACCAGGCGCTTAAGGTTGAGTGCAAATGTTTGCAGCGCAAAATGTTTTTTAAGTTGTCATTGAGGTAGTAGGTTGAATATTTATGTTCTGATATTTGCTTGATGTTTTCACTTGTAAAATATTGTATAAATATTGTGGAATGAAAATAAATGACTGTGGATATTAAAGTACACTTTTTGCTTGCAGATGGTAAACAAAGCCCAGAATATCGCTTGAAAAAGAAATAAAGGGCAAGTGATTTTTTGTAATTTTTTTCACGCTTAGAGTTATTTTTTCAGTAATTTAATTATATTTTCGGGAGACCTAGAGTGATTTATATATATTTATATTTTTTCTAAATTTGGAGTGGTATATTTATATATATTTTCCAAAAAATCGGTGATTTTTTTGAATGCTAACTGTACTGTTGACTGTATTAAAAATCAGCTGCTCGTTTCCTTGGATTAAGACAAGTGGCTCTAGAACATGCACTGTATTTAGTTATGACAGTTACCACTTAGCCTATTTAGCTATTTACATACGAATACGAGGTGTCTAACTAAAATAGTCGACAGTCAACAAAGTGCGATTTTAAGCAAATCACATGCTAAGTTTCATTTCCAATTCACGGCCTGTGATATGTGTCCAATGGTGCTTGCTCATAACTATCATTAAGTTCCAAATGTTGATAATATATTGTCATATTTTCAGCTATCACAACATACATGTGAAAAATGGATAAAAATCCAATTTGGATATGTGCAGAAATATTTATGTGCTCTAAAATGGTGCCATTTCAATGGACTGGTGCCATTTTGGAAAATGAAATTATTTCAAAACTTTGGAAATTGAAATATTTTCAAAATTTTGAAATGATTTTTTTCAATTTTTGTTAAATGAAATGGTTCACAAATTTCCAAAATTTTGCAAACTGGTGTTATTTTGCAGTCAATAGCGTGACTAAATAAAGTGGTACTATTTTGGAGTCAATAGCACATTGAGCTGGAAAACAGAAAATGAGATAGAAAAATGGAAACAGTTTTTAGACTTCTAGTACAGGCACTTTTAGTAGGCGATGCTCAGAAATATGTACTAACTATGCAGATGTAAATTTATTCCATTTTGATGGCAATTTACATGTTGCCACAGGAACATGGCACCCTTTAATTAGTTTGTTATATTGAACGGTTAGGGTGAAAGTTTTCCAGAGAAAAGAAGTGCAAATTGCTTTGTTTTTTCATTGTAAATTTTTTTATAAAAACGGGGTTCCATTCGCTTAGAATTTCATGACAGCAGCAGTTCAATGCAATGTGTAACAAGTCATTTGTCACATGGCTACTTTCTAATTGCATTTGCATTTGCCCTTTTTCCAGGTCAACTTTCTGTTTTCTGTTTCAGCTAAACTGGTAAACATGCATACATGTTTTCAATTATGTGAATTTTTTCTGTTTCCAGCAAAATTTCCGTTTTCCGGCATGTGCAAAATTTTTTCCGTTTCGCTTTTGCTAAAAACATTTTGTTGACACTCTAGGTGTAGGTATTCTGTTTGTATGACAAATTGTCCAACCATTGTAAGCAGTATCTTATGTATTTACCCCTTATTCTGATAATGTCCAATATATTCAATGCAGTCGTTTTTCAGTATCTATTTTGTCACAGTTGGGCAGTTTTTCTCCCTCCACGCTACTTGCTACAAATAATTTCACTTCATACAAAACCTCAGATACTCATACTTTAAAAAATAAATAATAATGATTATATGGTGAATATAAATAATAATGATTATACCATAATCCTAATAATAATCTAGTGATTGTTCGATTCACTCACGTATCCTGTCTACCTACATAAAATACATAAAAAATAAATACAGGTACCTATATTCCTTTTGTGGTCGATTCAGTCAACTTTTTAAATCATCTTAATATTTGGTTAATTCTAAGCGTTGATGAAAAGCGAATTGGCTCATCCGCTGGATTGTACTCATTGGTTTCAGAATTTACCGACACACCTGCCCCATCAAGCTCGGCTGGCAATTATCGATTTCACTTCAGACGCCGTGTCTCCAGCTGTGGAGGATAGAAAGCTGATATTTGGGGGATTTAGACAACATCGTGGGGTTGCGGTGACTCGTTTCAGGGTTGGTTGTCATTAGTGATGGAAAAGCGCCAGAACAAATGGCGCCATGGCGCCATTCCATCACTAGTTTTCACACATGCAATTTTTTTGGAATTTTTGATATCTCACATAGGTTTGGCATACAGGGTGCTTGATTGATAACACTTGATTGGGTGCGGGTTCTCCAGTTATCATCAGGAGGTCATCGATGATGTTGGGATATGTTGCCAAACCCTACTCTCTACTATATTTACACTCGCATATATTTATAGGTAGCTTTTTTAAATAATTTCACTGTAACAAAGGAATTCAAACCCTCTCCCCAAGTGACAGACAAAAAATTCATTTAAAAGAATTTTTTCATGAAAGTGAGAAGTCTGTTTAGGATGTTACAAAGTTACATTAAAACATTAAAACATTATATTAAAACAGTACCTCTAATCTAACCCCTCAGGAAATTGCATTATGATAAACTAATAAGTGTCAATTTTGTCCATTTTTGTTCCTGCAATGATGTCACCATGACATCATAATATTTACCTCAGTTAAATTTCCTTAGCGGGGCATTTTATAGGTAAGGTTTTAATCAACTTCAAACCTTAAACCATCCCCTGTAAGACATTCTAAGCCAACTTTTCAGGTGTCTAACAACAAAATAGTTAAAAGTGAATTTTTCTGTCACTTTCTGTCTGGGTGTACCACGCGTGGGTGTACCATTTGAATTGTTTTGACAAACCACGCAGTAGTGGGTTGTGTGTATACTCTGCGGACATCACACGTAGTATGGTAACCTACGATAACCCATTTGAATTGTTTTGACAAACCACGCAGTAGTGGGTTGTGTGTATACTCTGCGGACATCACACGTAGTATGGTAACCTACGATAACCCATCTGAATAGTGAACCCAAAATTATACTGTTTTTTTTCATCATAAGTTGTCGTTTTCACAAGATTTTATTCATAAGGATTCTGCACATACTTTGCGGTCAGCCCAGTATACCTGCCGTGCTGGTGTAGTAGAGGGGGTTGCCAACATTTCCCTAAATTTCAGCTTTCTAACACCCTGGTAGCTAGCTGGAGATACAGCACCCGTAGTGCAATAAATCAAGCGGGTGATCATTCTGTATGGGACAAAGACAATGGCAAAAAATGTTGCATATACGGCAACCCACCCTGTGGTGAGTCGCCGCGGTCCCCTATTCATGCAGAGTAGGGGGTGTAACTTCTAGCCCAGAAAATATCAGCTTTCTACCCCCCGCAGCTGGATGTACGCGGTGTCAGAGAAGTGAAACTGAAAACTGACTGCTGAACTTGTGTGGGCGGGTGCATACACTGATAAAGATCTGGAGCTGTGAACCTTATTTCTAATGTAACGGAGTAAATCGTCTTTGCTCTCGTAAATCGCAATTCTTTTTGCTCAGTATCTAGGAGAAAAAATAAATACGTAAGCTGTAAGCCTGTAAGCAAAAGTAAACATAATATCAAGATACCTAGGTAATTACGTTCTAACAACTATTGCCCGCGAGGCACACTCTTTCTAATTCTACACACACACGCACACAATTCTAATTAACCTAGCAGTGACCGGTGATGACGAGCTCGTGCTCCGGCTGGCCGGCGCGGCTGTTCCAATCGTTCAGCTGGAGCTTCGCGTTCAAGGCCGTCCTGCTGGTGTCCGTCAACGTGGGCGTGCTGTTCGGCAACGGCTTGGTCATCGTGGCCATCGTGACCGAGCGACGCATGCGCACCATCACCAACTGCATCATCACGTCGCTCGCCGTGGCCGACTTCCTGCTGGGGGTTCGGTTTTCCTTGGTGTCATTTGACGATGGCAAAAGAAGATTCGAAAATTCGAGAACTTTTTCGAATTTTTTGGACTTTAAGATTTTTTATGATGCGGTGAAAAAAAAACATAAAAGTCGATTTTTTTCTCCAAAAATCCGTAAATTCGACAATCATTTTAGAAAAAAACCCTTAAAAATGAAAATACTTATTTCCGGGGAGTTTGCCATCGTTCGCGATCGATCTGCTTCGTTGCGCCATCACAGTGTCACGCATGCTGCGCAGGTTTTCGTGCTGCCCTTCTCGATCTCTAGCGAGCTGCTGGCGTACTATTGGCCGTGGGGCATCGTCTGGTGCCAGGTGTGGCTCGCCGTCGACGTGCTCCTGTGCACCGCGTCCATTTACAGCCTCCTGGCCGTCAGCGTCGACAGGTTGCGCACTTTTGTTTTGTTAAAGTATGTAATTACCGCATTTGCTTGAATAATTCCCCTGGGGAATTATTGTTTCGTCAGAAATTTCTGAGGGGAGACTATTTCTATGAACTCATTCAGTAAAATGTTTTATTTACACAATAACATGCCATTTTTGTTCAAATTGAACATATATCTTAAGGGGGCATTATTCAATTGCTGGAATTAATCAAGGGCGGTATTATTCAAGCCCGTATGTAGCTGTGTTTGCATTGTCTTGTTGATGACGTCGGGGACGTTTTAAAAACGGAGGAATGTGCGGGCACGGTTTTTTGCGCTGCGCCAAGCCTATTTCCACGCCATGGCATGAACACGCTGGGATTTTCAAAGACGGTGCACTCTCATCGCACAACATTTCTCAATCATCATGTCAAGGCGAAGCCGCGCGCAGATACATGGCGGTGTCTCGCCCGCTGCACTACAAGATGCGGCAGTCGCGCGTCGTCGGCCCCCTGCTGGTGACGGCGGCGTGGCTGTGCGCCGCGTGCATCTCTATGCCGCCCGTGGTCGCCGGCGCGTGGACAACCATCGCCGAGCACATGTACGACAATCGCACCGCCGCCGCACTGGTGGACGCGGCAGACAATAACGCGACGCATGTCAGGGTCGTTGTAGAGGACTGCTCGTGCACACCCACGAACAACTCGAATGGTTAGCAGGCACTCATGTCGTGTTAGGAAATTTGGCGGCCATTTGTGTCAACTGGTCTGTGTCAACTAAGATTTTGGCTTCACGTGTCGCAGAGCAGTCTCCAAATGCACATGGGGCAATGTTGCAAAATAAATAATGGAAGATCGCTTAGCGACACGTGACGCCGAAATCTGAGTTGACACACTAGTGCACACTATGTGTCAACTAGTGTATGCGCCGCCATTGTGGTTGTTTGAAATTCTCTCTAACTGAATGCCGTGTCGCACGCGCAGCTTACGTAATATATTCGGCGATGGGCTCGTTCTACCTGCCGCTGATCGCCATCATCCTGCTCAATCTGGGCATCTACAGGCACGCTAGCAAGGCCGGCCGCAATGTGGGCGCGCGCGCGCACAACTCGCGCAGGCAGGTGCCAATCCCAGACTCTGTTAAAAGCCCTGTAAAATGTAAAATGTCATGCAAAGTGTCAAAAGTCATGTAAAATGCCCTGCAAAATGGCAAAAGTACGTTTGCCATTTTGCACGGCATTTTACATGACTTATGACACTTTACAGGGCTTTTACAGGGTCTGGGACTGCCCCCTGGTGTCTAAACCGTCGGCCATTGGCGGCACCTCGGAGCGACGGTTGCCCTCGTACATCAATATGAGCAGCTTAGATAATTTAGATCCAGCGTCGACACCCGTGCCCACGTTGAATCGTCGAGCCACGTCGTGCGGCAGGAAGACCGGCTTATCGCAACCCGCCTCAAACTCGATCGCTTTGCTCACCGTTTCCACGGGCCTCACTAAGAATAGTTTGTCGCTTTCACGTTCCCAGATCAGAGCTGATCAGTACGATTGAAGCATTCGCGTGAACGCAGCGAGCGCGCCTAACCTGGACCAATTGCGAGAGTTGCCGGGAAAAACTACGTCGATCAAACGACGAGTGTCGCACACGCGCTGGCCGGGGCAGCGGCAGCGACGGCCGTCGCTGCCGCGCTACCGATCGCGCGCGTCCAGCTGCCGTCGGCAAGCCGACGCCGACGATGTGCCTTGCGGCGGTGCTGTGGCGCAGCTGGTGCCAATCCCAGACCCTGTAAAATGCCATGTAAAATTCAAATGTCATGCAAAGTGGCAAAAGTCACGTAAAATACCCTGCAAAATGGCAAACACGTTTGCCATTTTACAGGGTATGTTACATGACTTTTGCCACTTTGCGTGACATTTTACATTTTACAGGGCATTTTACAGTGTCTGGCACTGCCCCCAGGGCGAGCAGTCGCTGCGGCTCTTTCCACTGCCCGCCATGGCAGCCTACGGCGACTCGCGCAAGCGGAACACGTCCGTGGTGAATGGCGACGGCGACCGGCTGCGGCCCACTGTCCAGCGGCACGACGACGCGACGCAGGCGCTGCTAAACAGAAGCATCAGCGTGCGCGTCAAGGAGCGTCTCGCCAGGGTGTCCTCCACGATCGCTTATGAGATCATACGCGGAGTGGGAAGAAATACAATCGGGTTTGTGGATTACAGTTGAGGCTGATCCTGCAAACTGTCAAGTTTTAGGATTAAAACAAAGTAAAATGCAAAAGTACATTTTACTTGTCATTTTACACTTTGTTTGACATTGACACGTTGACGCCTGCACAACTGGCGCCCATTACTGTAAAAGCATATTTATTCTTATCCGATATACCTGGCCTGGCCTAGCCATTTATACTGATTTATACCTTACACATTCATTAAATACCCTCACCCTCACAATGTCCCCCTCCGTAACTGGAAATGTAGCACGCGAATTGAAAAAAATAGGATGCCCAACTTGATTGGGAAGGTCTTTATTCAATTAGTGATTTGAATGTGTCTAAAATAATAAATGGAAGGTGAATTTTACAGTAAAGTGTTAAGTTAAGAGTAAATTGTGACGTAATGTGTAAAGTACTTTGCCACTTGCGGAACCGACCCGCTGTAACACTTTATTTCCTGCATCGCAGATCGTGTAACTCGACCGAAGTGGACGTGCTGTCGTGCAGAAGACACGAACTGCGGCTCGCCAGAACCATAATCGTTGTCCTCACTGTGTTCGTAGCCTGCTGGTTCCAATCCCAGACCCTGTAAAAAGCCCTGTGAAATGTCAAATGTCATGCAAAGTGTCAAAAGTCATGTAAATTGTCCTGGAAAATGGCAAACGTACGTTTGCCATTCTGTAGGGCATTTTACATTACTTTTGACACATTGCATGACATTTGACATTTTACAGGGCTTTTTACAGGGTCTGGGAGTGCCCCCTGGTCGCCTTTCTTCGCCATCTACTTGCTTCAAGCCTATGATATTTGTTCTGTCGATTCCGGATGCGTTCCCGAAAGTATTTTCACTGTGGCATTTTGGCTCGGATACATGAATTCGGCTCTGAATCCGGTCATTTATGCCGTCATGTCCAGAGATTTTCGGCGGGCTTTTATCAGGATTTTTAGAATGCTCGGTTATCGGGTGGGCGCGCCAGCGCCATCCCTCGCTGCCGAGGGAGGGCGCAAGCGACCCACCCATAATATGGTCAGAGACAGCAAAATGCGGAAAATCGAAAATTAAAACTCAAATAACTTTAGAACGCCATTAGATACAAGGAAACCGTCTACGCCGTTGGAAAGCCCGTGTCGGAAAGTATATTGACTCCAATTCTCAAACCGATTGGTTGAACTGGAAAAAAGTTTTTCAAGAATTTCGTTCTGAGGTGCTGTTCTTGTTCTTGTTGTTGTTGTTGGGATGAAAAACTTCAAACTGCAATAACTTCCCTGTAACACAACCGATTTTATTGAATAATGGCTCATATGAAAGAGCTTATGATGCAATTTATTATTTTACAAAAAAATTGTTACAGGCTCCGCCCACTTTAGGACAGTAGCGGTTTGAAATCTTAAAACATGAATAAATTTAAAATTTGAATACAAAGTATGCAATAAAAAAAATTTGTTGATGTGCGCTGGGACAAGAGCTTTCAAATGAGCTCTTTTTGGCTAATTTTGATTGAGATTTAGAAAAGTTATTTGAGTTTGCGTGTTTTGTGTAAAATGCGCATGTGTGCTGAAAGTGCTGCTTGATTTTATACTGGGTCCAGTTTAGTTAAAAACGGATTTCGCGTGACAAGGAGATGCTAATAAATAAAAAAGTTTTTTTAAATTATTTTATTTTTCAAACTTTTTAATTTTAGATGTTTATTTTTTTAAAGTAATTGAATTTTTAAATTTGAAAATAATTTATTTTTTATTTTTTTTAAATTTAATGAACGCAAAATTTTTTAAAACTTGTTTATCTTAAATTTTGTTTTAAATTTTCAAATTTAAAAATCATTATTATTACTTTTTATATATTTTTTTAAAATTATTATTTTTTGTTATACTCATGCTTTTATATTTGTTTCTTTGTTTTAACATATTTTTATTAAAAAATAAACACAAAAAAAATATTTATATATTTTTAATAAAATTTTTTTTTGGAAAATGTGTTTAATTTTTTATATAAAAAAATGTGTTCATTTTTTGTTTGAAAATTAAAATGAATAAATAATTTTTTAAATTATATTTGAGCTTTTTATCATTTTAAATTATTTGCTTTTTAATTTTATTCCTATCTACTTTATTCTTATAATTTTATTTATATTAAAATCAAAATAAATTAATTATTTTTATATTTAAATTAGATTTTTGTAAAAATTTTTTTATTTTGGTTAGTTTCTACTATTTTTATTTTAGTTTAAATTGAATTATATTAAAGAAAATTGAAAAAAATTTGCTGATTTTTTTGGTTGAAAATTAATACACTTAAATAATTTTTTTAAATTATATTCAAGTTATTATCATTTTGAATTATTTGCTTTTTAATTTCATTCTTATCTACTTAATTTTTTCAATTCAATTTATATTAAAATAAAAAATGAATTATTTTTATATTTACATTTAACTTTTATAATTTTTTATTATTTTGGTTTTGATTTTAGTTTAATTTTAATTGTATTGTATTAAAAAAAATTAAAACAATTTGTTGATTTTTTTTTGTTTGAAAATTAGAATAAATAAATAAGTTTTTAAAATTATATTTTAGCTTTTATCATTTTAAATTATCTTTTTAATTTTTTTCTTATCTACTTCTTTAAAATTTAATTTACATAAAAATCCAAATAAATGAATTATTTTTATATTTAAATTGAATTTTTGTAATATTTTTTTTTGGTTATTTTTTATTATTTTGATTTAAGTTTAAATTCAATTTTTATAAATTTTTTCTAATCAAAAATTTTTACACATTGATTTTATTTTACTTAAATTATTTTTTATCATTTTTGTTTAAATTTTACTTTATACTCTAGTCACTAGTGTATAATAAAAAATTTGGAAATGGTATTCATCTTCCACTTACATTTTCCGATAATTACAATAGCTTTCACATCATGTATTTACTCAACCAGGGACGTATCCAGGATTTTTGAGCGGGGGGGGGGGCTGCTTGTTTACGGAGGCCGGCGAGGGGGGGGGGGCTCAGCCCCCCCCCCCCTAAAATTATACCTACATAGTGGCGAAATGGCGCCATGGCGCTGGCGCCTTTAGTAGGCGCCACGCCATGGCGCCATTGGCGTTGGTGTCAGCGCCATGGAACGCTGTATATGTATGTAGATATACATACAAAACAGCAAAAACACAACATTGAATGTATTTACAACGATTTGCGGTCACATGAAGCAAATCGAATGATAATATACCTTATGTCTGGTGAAGAATGCGCGCTTGCGCGCAAAATTTTTTACGCTGACGTTGAAAAAGTCGGAATTTTCCGGTCACTTTCTGGTCTCGCCCCGGGAGGGGGGGGGCTGCAGCCCCCCCCCGCCCCCCCCTGGATACGGCCCTGTACTCAACATTTTCCATATTCATAGTCAAAGTTGTGGTATTATGGACCACACACCACACATTTGTGGTTTTCTAAATCATGACATCATTGTTGATATTAATAATGGATATCCTAGTGGGCCCGTGGCCACCAAAAAGAAGTATATCCCATTAAAAATGGCTAAAGCCAACAAAAAGTGGACGCCATATCCAAACATGTATGCCTTTGAATGCAGAAAAGTAATATATATCATAAAAATCTTGCCATTTTAAGATTGAGCTATCAAAAGAAGTATATCAAGGGTAATTTAAACCTTTATTAATGATATAGGTAGGCTATCAACACAGCAAATTTTATCACAAGGATACAATTTCACCAAACTTTTGCATGGCAGCGTGAGCTTTTTGTATCTTTCAAGTGTGCAGCACATTGACTCAGCTCACACTGACATGC